>CAJVQF010000118.1:0-62340 GCA_911254575.1 Candida sanyaensis | reverse complement strand
TTAATTTCGAATTTACTGAAGATGAATATGTATTTGATATAAAACAATCATCAATGAAACATGAATTGGTGATTAATTATCAATTGGTATTATCAACTATACCAAATAGTGAAATTAATTATTTTCCTACTTTTCTTGATGCTTTGGAAGGTGATGAAATTGAAGAATATGAAAATACTAAAAAATTACAAAAATTATTACCGGAATATTTATGTGAAAACTTGTCATTTCCATTTGATACATTGGCACAATTTTATGGGAAAGTAAATAGAGCATTGAATAAAAAATAAATGGATTGTACGTTAGTTATTGTATCATAAATATAAATTATTTGGTTATAGATGATAATGATAAAGTGATGAATATTTTTAATGTTTGAGAAAAACATATATCATTTGTTTTTGTTGATAGACTTGTAAGTTAAAGCTTTCATATTTCTCTGTTGGATTATGTCACGTGAGACCTAGGGATATAATTTTTGTGGTGAACACATAATCAATAAAATCTTTTTGAAAAATAAAAAGTATAAAAAGGGATAGAAAAATCTTTAGAAGGAAAAAAAAATTTTTTTTTGAATATTTTTCTTCTCTTAAATCCAATATTAGTTTATTATGTGGTTCCGCAAGACCATTCATCGCAGGTGTGTAACGGGGAATTTTTAAACTACTAGCATGTCAATTATTTCCATCTAGCATCATGAATTTATAATTCTTTTTAGTTTAATTTAATATATGATTACACTAGTTTATCCCATATAGAGTTGTTAAATTTTGTAGATTATTCGTTTTGAACATGAATTGTCTATCACTATCTCAAACATTACGAATATACATCTCAAATAGTAGAGTATACAGTTTCCTTCCTAAAGTGAAATACACAATTTTTACTCAGTAATCTTGTTCATATGGATTTCAGAACGGGTAACAAAAGTCCGAAAGTATTTTGGTGTAACAGTTTACCATTTTCTCAGTTGGATCAGGTGTTGCGTCAATTTGGTATACTTTGTCTGGAGTCTCTAGTTAAAGCTTAGAGTGATTAAACAATGCTAAAATATACAGATTGATGGTAAAGAACCAGTGAGAGAGTGACATTTTTAAGTAGTGAAATAATACCTACTATTGATTGTAGTGCACAGATGATATGAGGTTGGAGATGTACAAATATATTTTTCTATTGTGTAGTAAACTATAATACAACCCTAATACCTTAAGTAACAAGGTTACATTTACATATATAGATTAATTAGCTTCTACCGAAGTGTTATTAAAAGCATATTGAGATGTTCAATAAGCATCAGCCCTAAAATTAGACAGTGTTTTCTTCATTGTAACCAAGTGTGATATGTGGAGTATAATATTTGAACATGACAAAATTCTTGTCATTCACTGTTGTATTAGATTCATGTTTCAATAGCTTTGCAGATTATTCATAAAGTGTTTTCAAGTATGAAAAGTATAAAAGGGAAAGACAAATTACAATTACTAAAAAAAAAAGAGAAAATTCAAATATTTAGTTATTGTGAAGTATATTCTGTGGTGTACCTCTACATGTCCGTTTTGTTGGTGTCTTTATGGAACGGACAAATCAAAAGTACTACTAACATTTAAAACATTTCCTTCTAGCATTATGCTTTTATTTAGTTTAATTAAATATATGAATTTATATCATATAAATTTGTCAGTTTTTGTAGAATGGTCAGCTTGTTCTCTTAATCGTGTCATTATATTTCAAGAACATATTACGAATAAACAGCAAAAAAAAAAAAAAAATAGCAAAAGAAATGGATTCTTTCTAATGGAATTCACAAATGAGTCTTGTACCATTTTGAAAGAAGGCTTCTATGGTAAACATGTTTATGTTTCATACAATAGTCAACTAACCTTGAATGGTAAGGATGATGTGATGTATTTTTGATAAAAAAATGTATTCCTATTGACACGAATATAAAGAAGTTCATTCATGTTACATTTTTGTATCCTACATAGTTTTATTTTTTTTTTTAGCAGATAATTTCTTTTGTATATCTACAGTAAATGAAAATATTCCAAATAGAGTTTCCCAAATATTTATTCTATTAAGATTCCATTGATAAGGACTATTCAAATCATATTATATATATTGAGATTTGTTCATAATATGTTATTCTATATTGGTGAGCACACGACCAATGGTGATGTAATTGATAGGAGATACCTTTACATTATTGATATAATTTAACTTCAATATGTTTGTAATAAAATGTAGTATCCCGTTATATCTATTAGTATTGGGTACCCTGATTTTCACTTTTCAAAACCAGATTGACGGTTTATTCATGTGCTTTCGGAACCCCGTCAATTTAACTTGATAATATACACACCATATTGTCTTATAGTAGCTGTCCTTCTCATTCTTGGTACAAAAGTATAAGCTTCTTGAAATTTATATGAATTGAGTAACGAAAAGTAGAAGACAATTCTGAGTATTATAAATCTTGAATGAATTGACAATGTCAATTGTTCTTGCAAAACATATTATTGAACCATGGGTCGCTCCTCCCCTTTAATTATAATGGGTTTTTAATGGTATTTAATCTAAATATATTCTGTATTTCATTAGTTTATTTCGTTACTCATTTGAGAATATTCTTGTCTTTGATAATCTTCAATATTTTTCATTCTTAGCTAACTTTTTGATGAAATACGAAAGATGTTATTTTAGCAGTAAATATTACATAATAGACCTACTGTTGATTTTAATAGTATTTGAATGCCTTGTACATATAAAATTACTAGTGACTAGGATAGTTTATTGAAAAGAATAAAATAAAAAAAAATTCATATATTAGTTATAACTTGATCTTTAATATATATATCTGTGTTCTATTTCATTTTTAAAGTAGAATCAAAACTAGGATGTATATTAAAACTTTATAATTTAAAAAACTTCTTTTCAATTATACCAAATTTAGAAACATGTTTACATACATACATACAGTACACATGAATGCATTAAATTGAATTCTTTCCCAGTACACTACTACTAATGGTTCGATTATTATCAATATGCATATCAATTGTTTTTGTTTTTATTTTTTTTTTTTTTTCGAATATAAAATCGTCACATTTTCCATTTTTCCTTTTTTTTTTTTTTTTTTTTTTGATTTACTTTTTTTAATTAAGCATGTATTTTAATAATTGTGTTTTTGGGTTAGATTTTCGTGTATTGACGTTGTTATGGTAAGCGTTTCGATGGTAAACGTAAATTCTGTCTCTTTGATAATGTTGATTAATTCAAAGACAAATAAAGTTGTCTTGTCCTTAAATGTTATTTGAATAAAGTTCAAGGACTATACTAACTAATACCTTGGGAGACGAAAAAAATTATTTTTTTTTATTTATTCTTCCTGGTTCAATTTTCTAGCATGTTTTTGTATTAATTAATTAATTAATATATATATATATATATACTTATCTATCTTATTATCATTATTATTGTTAGTATTAATGAAATATTTATTTATATTGTAGATTCATTATGATATTCTTTTTTTTGATTTCTTTGTCTTTTTTCCATATCTCTAAAACTGTCAAGTATAAACACACGTTTGGTTATTTACCTCATAGAGAGATATATTTACAATTATTGATATTTAAATGCAATTATATGTATAAATCTATATACTGTGTATATAAAATTAAAAATTAAGAAAACAGTATGTTATACACTGAGCTAAACAAAAGTAGCAAAAATAAAAAAAATCAAATAATATACAAGAATAATAATCTATGCAATGGAATGGGATGGAATGGATTGGTATGGATGAAATTGATTGATATGATATGAAATTGAATGGTATGATATGAAATTGATTTATTCTATTTGTAGACGATATAAATAAGGTTCATATTGTAATGGAGGGAAATCAATTGAATTTGACATTAATTTTGCAGTTGATTTACCAAATGTTAAATACATAATTTCCTTTTCATGAAAACTTGTAAATTTTCTAGTATTATAATAATTAATTAAAATATTATCATTCATTAAAAATTCCAATAAATCAGCTTCACTCATTTGTGAAATTTTTCTTTTTTCTTGTTGAGTTAAAGTAATTGGTCTATCAATTTTTTTAAATGGATTATCATGAGTATATTGTAATTTTGTAAATTCTTCATCAGAAAATTCATAAGAATAATCTTCTAATTCAGTTTCTTGAGGATTTTCACCTAATCTTGTATTAAATGAATGATATTGTCTCCATTTGGTTTTATTATGGAAAAAATAATATAATTCTTGTTCTTTAATCCATAATCTAATTTTTGGAATAAAAATATGACCATCAAATGAAGTTGATTTTAAACCATCACGATATTCAGTAGATAAAATCGAAGTATATCTTGAAGGAATATAACCAATTTCACCTTCAACTGTTGATTTAAATAAAGGAGATAAATCTTCATAGGCACTAAAATGATTATTACGACAATTATAGATTTCCAATTGTTCATTCATTTTTCTAAAATCTTTATCTTTATCATCTTTTTCTTTTTCTTTCTTGAAAGATTTTGGTAATTCTTTTGATAAGAATCAGGAGTTTTACTATTTGATAAAGCTAATCCAGTAATATCAATATATAAACCAGTATCAACATCAATAAATCTGGCATCAATATTATTATTACCATTACCTTTTTCTCTTAAAGTTATAAAACTTCCACAATCCAAAAAATATCTTCCAAATCCATCTTCTGGATCTTCAACAATTAAAGTTTGATTATATTCCAAAGATAATTTATGTAAATCCATAATTGGAACTTGAACATCAATATCATTATCCCATGGAAATGCAATACCATTCCAATACCATGATAATAATGAACCATGAGCAATCCAGGTAGTAATACCAGTTTTTCTAGTAAATGATAACCAAGTACGAATTAAACGATGTAAAGTTAATGATTGTTCAATAGTACCAGTCATAACACCATTAAAAAATCTCCAATCATAATGATCACCAATAGTGGTACCAATTAATCTTGATTCAGAAAAATATTTTGGTGGTCCACCATTA
Source organism: Candida sanyaensis (assembly GCA_911254575.1). Classification (NCBI taxonomy): domain Eukaryota; kingdom Fungi; phylum Ascomycota; class Pichiomycetes; order Serinales; family Debaryomycetaceae; genus Candida; species Candida sanyaensis. Next base: position 57,288 of record CAJVQF010000118.1, on the reverse strand, counting down.
GCTACTGAATGAGCAGAATATTTTAAACTTTGTAAATATTTGGCTTCTTTTGGAGTTAATGAACCCTTTTTTTTCAATTTAGTTTCATATTTTTTAATCATTTCAGTACCATTAAATCTAAAACTACCTTTAGGAATATCAACTAAATAATTATCCATAACACTTGCAGTATTTGGTTTATGAGTTTTTTTCAACTCATGAAATTCTTCAAGAACATTTAATGAAAGATCTTGTTTTTAGAAACATATTCTTCAGGAAGACCATTAGTTAAAAGTGGAGGAGATTGTTTAACATTAACTTGATAAGAACCTTCAGAAGTTAAAAATAAAATCAGTGCAGGTGGAACACCAAATGAATAAAGAAAAGATTTACCAGCGATAATTGCCTTCTTTTCAGTTGTTTTACCTGGGTTTTTATAAACATTAAAACCTGGATGAACATTATGTCCATCATCATGATTAATTGATAATTTTGAATCAGGAATACAATACAGTTCAGGTTCAGGAATTCTTTTAACATCACGATCCACATCTTCTTCGAGTTTCTTTTGTTCGTCATTAGAAATTTTATTATAAGCATCTTCATAAACCTTAGCCATATCGAGTTTCTTATCAGTTGATTTAGTTTCCTCCTTGGATTCCTTGGATTCTTTGGATTCTATGGATTCCTTTTCATCTTCTTGTTCCTCTCTTTTGGCATTATTTGGGTTTTCTTCTTCAGAATTGTCCTGTTCCTGTTTCTCTTCTTCACCTATTTTGAGATTCTCTTGTTTCTTCTTTTCTTCTTCTTCTTCTTCTTCCTGCTTGAGATCCTCTTGTTTTTGTTTCTCTTCTTCAAAATTTTCAGAATCCACCTGTTTTTGTTTTTCTTCTTCGGCTTGTTTAAGATCCTCTTGTTTCTTCTTTTCTTCGTCTTCTTGTTTCTTCTTTTCTTCTTCTTCTTCTTGCTTTTTCTTTTCTTCTTCTTGCTTCTTCTTTTCTTCTTCTTCTTGTTTCTTCTTTTCTTCCTCTTGTTTCTTCTTTTCTTCTTCTTGCTTTTTAGCATCTTCTTCTTGTTTCTTCTTTTCTTCCTCTTTCTTCTTAGCATCTTCTTCAGCTTTTTTTCTATCTTCTTCAGCTTTTTTCTTATCATCTTCCCATTTATTAGCAAGTTTTTCAACCTTTTTCTTTGAAGTTAAAATTTTTCTTGCATCATCTCTTGCATTTAATAAATCACAATCTGGTTTTTCATTATTTGAAGCAATTAAATATTTTTCTAAAATTCCCATATCAATCCAATCATACCAATTGAATGGAACTTCAATATCTTTACCTTGACTTTTAGTCAATTGTTCATTAATAAAAGCATAATAAATACCTAAAGTAAATCTTGGATCAAATGAATTAACAATTGGTTTTTGCATTGAATCATAAGATGATGATGAATAAAATTCATCACGATCATTAGGATAATTTGCAAAATGTTCAGGAAGCACTATTGTTGTATCTTCATCTTTAATAGTTGTATCAACCATCCAAAATTTACTTTCAAGATCATGAGCTTTCTTTTCTTGCATAAGGGAATTTACTTTTATATTAAGATATTTTTCAGGATCATGTTTCTCTAGATACTTTAATTTACCTTCATTTAAATAATTATAATCATAAATTTTCAATATTAAATCATCAAAATAATTATAATTGTTTGATGTTGTTGATAATATTGTTAAAGTGGTTAAAATTGTCATTGTTGTTAATATAAACAACTGTAGATTTTTCCTTCTACCCAGAAATATTAAATTTACAATTCTAACAAGTATTTGTAGAATTGAAGCCATGATTAAAAATATGATGTTTGATATAAAATAAATAGAAGGAAATAGCTGATGATTAATCAATTGATTGATTGATTAATTCGGTTGGTTGGTTGTATTGGTTGGTTGTAAAAGTCCAATTTATTGGTCGCGTGACTTGTTGAAAGGGGAAATCTAAAATTACTTAATTAAGGGAAAGATTTTTTTTTTTTTTTTTGGTCTATTAAAATTTTCTTTGCTTTCTTCTTATATTGAGGAAAAGAAGGAACAAATGAATTAAAGGGGGGGGGGGGGAACGTAATTAAATAAAATAAAATAAAATTCAAATTTTGATAATAATTGGATGAATGTAGTTGTAGTGGTGGTGGTGGTGGTGGTGGTGGTGGTGGTGGTGGTAGTGGTAGAATTAGAAATTAGAACCAATTAATATAAGATTTTATAATAAATCAAAAATAAAATATAAAGGTTGAAAATTTAATTACCAAAAGAATTGGAAAATAAAAAAAATAAAATTAACTCGAGAAATTGTTCAGACTATTTATATTTATGTAGTGTACAATAGTATACATTAACCACATTAAAAAAAAAAAATTAAAAAAAAAAAATTGGTTCAAATTTGTTGTTAATTATTCTCTTAATATAATTATAGATTTTGTTACTAAAAGATTTAAAATGAAATTTTTTAGATTTTGAATTTTTTTTTTTTTATTTTTATTTACAAAGCACAATTAATTGATCTAAAAATTTGATGTGTACTGTACAGTACAATAATAAATAGATATAGTGGCTAAATAGTTATTGTAATATACTCATTGTTAATATTGTTCCATTTCTTCGGATGTTGATGCTTATTTCTACATTCAACATGCTTTTAAGCCACTAATCAATTGGTTTGAATACGTGGGAGGTATTGGTGAATAACCCAGTTTTATTTATTAATATTTCCTTTGGTTATTGATGATTAAGTGTATGATATCATAAAGATTACATGTAATAGAACAAAAACGCTATACATAAAGAAATCAAAAAGAAATAATGAAAACAAAAAAAAAAAAAAAAAATTTAGAGCAATCAAAATGAAACGATGGTACAAAGATAAATATCATTCATTCTAATAAATCATTAAACTTACCGTTAGAGTAGTCACGACCGCTCATACTGGTACTTGTACTACCGCAACCACCATTAACGAGAATCTTATTACGATCTAAATAATTTTTTTATTATTCTCAAACAAATATAATATCTTTTTTATTTTAGTCAGTGTGGAGTATAACCTGATACTATGATAGAGTATGTAAATAGAAAGAGGCCAAGGTTTCTTTAAGCTCATACACAAATAAATATGTAAATCAAATATATTCCTGTGCAAAATGAAACTCTACTTGTACAGTACTTACAGTACATGGAATTAAAGAAAGAAAAAAAAATTTTCTTTCTAATACATATACTTGTGTACACGAATAGCGGTTTTGAAGAGAGAATTCAAACATGTTTACAGATATTCATTATTTAAATGTAATTTTAATCATTAATTCGAGCCCTTCCTAACATAACCATGGTCAATTATCATTCGGAACCAATGGTTAAATGATTCTCAGAAGTTTTGTAACAACAAAATCTTCTCTATTGTTAATTTGGCTTTTGTTGAACTACTGAAAAATAAAAAAAAGCCTCCCATCTTTCTCCCCTTACTTTTTTTTTTTGTTGACTCGGTGTTTTAATATTGATGTGCATGTTAATGTATACTCTATTTGTTAATTCACAGCTTTCATAAACAATTCAAGTCTTTGCTTTTTGGTACATTCGTTATTCATTCCTTAGTTAATTATAACCAACGTCATCATCATCATCATCATCATCATCTGCTTATTCTTAGTCTTATTCGTCCTTTAAGCAAAAAAAAAAAAAAAAGATTTCTTGGTATTTGCACGTATGCATGTTCTATTATGAAATCTAAAGAAAAAAAAAAGAAACAATTATTTTTATAATTTAAAATTTGGTACGCTTTGTTTTTCGGTTTTGTAACACGGCAATTAAAAAATAAAAAAAAAAAAATATGTTTTGTGTAATTTTAATGAATTTCGGGTATTGTGTTTTTTTTGATGAAGGCGGAGATATTTGCCATAGGAGGAATATTCAAAAGCCCGACCACGAAATATTAAAAAAAAAAAAAAAAAAAACTCGCCATGTCATGGTTCTATATTCATCCCGCCTTGATGGTTAAATTTTGACTAAACAGTAGAGAGAGAGAGAGAGATTTGTATTCAACGCTGGTTACGAATTATATATACTTTTCTTTGATTCCATTTCCAAGATAAATGCAGTATAAAAGTGAGGAGAGAAAATCATTGATTACAAATATGCGGGTGATGTGGATTCTAGTTATTGTTGATATTATAAAGCTTATTATTGGAATACTCTCCAGTATACAAAATTGCTACTATTCTATCTTGTTGGGGTACCGTATTATTGATCATACGTGTTCAATTCGTTAAAGCTGACAAAGCCATCGCCAAAGACAGAAACAAAGAAAAATAAGTTTCGTTGTTCAATACATGTAATCTGATCTAAAAATCCTTTTAAACACCAAATTCATTTGCTGCATAATTTTTTTTTTTTTTTTTTTATTTTTTGCATTTGATGTCATATTTTAGTAAACTATTATTTGTTGGCTTGGATCACAAATAACACGATATGAAACGTATGCAAATAATAAAGATGTTTTAATTTTTGAATTGAATTGAATTGTATTGAATTTCATTAATATCGTGTGATAGTAAACAAGAAAAAAAAAAAAAACTAAATGGAAACTAAAAAAAAAAAAAAAAAAGACACTAAAAAATTTTAATACGATAAACCATCTTCTTTTCCTCTCGCTAAAGTCTTTTTAAATTATAAATTACTGCATTTTATTTAATTCTCCCCCTTTCTAGGATTATTGGTGTTGTTCTTTTTCTAATAGGATCAAATCTTTAATGTTTATTTGTCCCTCCGGTGATTAAATAATCCCTACTTCATTGCTTTGTTTTACCATTTTGGAGTGGATGATGTAATCTTGATCGCCATGATTATCAATTTTCAAACACCGTTGCAATGACTGATATGGATTTTTTTTTCGTTTCTAAGAGAATTCCATAATCTAACGAACTATTAATACAGTATGTGTATTAATAGTGCATATTGTATATTCGTACTTGGTACAAAAATTATAACAATTTATTTTTTATTTTTTTATTTTTATTTTTTTTGTTCTTGTCTTCTTTGTAGCACATGTATCAGATCTATTTAGGGGTACACTACCTTTCGTATCATTTAGAAATTTTGAAAAAGAGGAGCTGAGTTGTGTGGTGTGGTGTGGTGTGGTGTGGAAGGTGGGGGAGAAATCAATAGACAATTTCAAGTAGTTTAATTTCAGTTGAACTTCAATATTTGAAGATAGTGGGGTTAAAAAAAAAAACATTGTATTTTTGTACTTGTATTATCCCAAAAAAACTTACTGATACGTGTTTTTTTTTTTAATTATATAAACTTAATATCGTGTTTGAAAACCTTCCAGAATTAATAATATATATACTTTAGTTGTGAGTTAGAGCCCTTCTTCAAGTAAAGGTTAATCAGACGAACAAATATATACAGAGAGTAATTGAACCACAGCCGTGTGGGTATTATTGAATTAAAATTCAGCCCCTTGGTGTAAGTTTCGTTTTTTTTTTATTTTTTTTTTTTTCTATTTTTTTGGTTGAAATTTACATTCAAAAAATAAAAATAAATCCCTTAAAATAATTATTTTTCTTTTAATTTATGATGATGATGATGGGGATGATTTGAAAACATTATTTGTAAATCTTTTCATACACTGTGTACATAAGAGTACCTTATCAAATATATACAAGATATTATCACTTGAATCAGTTTATCTCTTCTCTTCTCCTCTTCTCCCCTTTATTGTATCGACAATGTGTTGGTCCAGAATATATCAATAATTCCGTTCTCCTCTTTTATTTTATTCTTTTTTTTTGGCCAATCTCCACGCGAAAAACTAAGATACGAGATCTGACTACCAAATATTGGACTTGGAATATATCCGATTAATTGGATACATAAACAGATACTGAAAATTATCTACATAAATTACATAGAGATCTTATACCAAACGTTGATGAAAAACCAAACAGTTATGGATACGTGATGGTATTTCTTTTCTTTTCTTTTTTTTTTTTGTTTTTTAATCCTAATCATTATCGTTTTATCTTTAATCAAATTTTTTATTTTTTTAGCAATCTGCAATTAATGATACATCCAAAAGATATCAAGGAAAACAAAGAAATATCAACAAGTGGATAAGAAAATATCCCTTGAAATTTCAATTTAATCTTATCAATTCAATAAATTTTTATCTTGCATTTGATAGCGATTAATTGAAATCATCTAAAAATGAACAAATCAGGATTAGTATTACAGCTTAAAGTATATTTCGGGATTGAGCTTTTTTTTTTTTTTCTTTCGTACTAATGGTGAAATCCGTAAAAATTTTCGGTCATTACCGAGGAATGTGGCACTAAGCGAATTCACATCGTCGCCCCCTTTTTATCGATTATCAAACTTTTTTCTTCACTTCCAACTGATGCGAGATTCCGCCCAACCAATAAAAAACTTGTAAGATAAGAGAGAAAAATTCAATTTTCATGGTTTTAAATAAGGCGATTTGATCAACTCTTAACCTAAATTTTTATTATTTCTTATAAGAGTGTTCTGTGATATAAACAGGGTGTTTGAACCATTAACTATATATTTTTCCCTCTAAACTCTCTACCACCATTGCATACCATATGCAAAGTTCAACTGTTCGCTTAATTCTATATTATTTGATGAATCTGCATTATTTTTCGCAATTACCCATCTCATGTACCGGTATTCTCCTTAAATTATTATTTCTATATCACAAGATGTTTCTTACATGATTCGGTATTCTGCTCTTTTCAAAGATCATGCTTAATCTGATGATTAAAAAATTAAAAGATAACTAAAAAAAAATTTTTCGGCCCCAAGAAAATTATCATGCGTTTGGGCACCATGCAGGAAGATGGCTGCATTTTTTTTTTTTTTTTTTTTTTTTTCCCTTCTTCTTTTTGGTATTTGGAAGAGATACAGTATCAATAACTATATCTATCTCTTCTATTGTTTAATTTGGATTGCTAATAATCACTGTAATATGAGAGAAACGGCAATACATAACTTTATTTTAACAAAAATCTATAAATGAATCATAAAATCTCTTTTCTCTAAAAAAATCATTTAACTTTTCAGATCATTATTACTTTATTAATTTTTTTTTTTTTCATTATTATTTTTCATAATAGTTAGCAAGGTTAACAATGAAGATTGACTTACAAGCAGCTGGTAAAAGAATTATTCGGAAATGGACCACTAAAGATGGACTTCTAGGAGATTATGATTATAAATATTTATTTACTCCAGATATTCCATTTATTACAAAAGTTCCAAAAACTCAACCATTTTTTGGTTTAGATTCAGATATGCCAGTTTTATTAGGAGCAATTTTAGGATTTCAACATGCTTTAGCAATGTTAGCTGGTGTTGTTACCGTGCCAATTATGATTGCATCTGCTGCTAATTTAAGTGTTGAATTAGAACAATATTTAGTTAGTACAGCTTTGATTGTTAGTGGAGTTTTATCATTAGTTCAAATTTCAAGATTTCATATTCCAAAAACTACTTATTATTTAGGTACTGGATTATTATCTGTTGTTGGTACATCATTTGCAACAATTACAATTGTTACAAAAGCATTACCAATAATGTATCAAGATGGATCTTGTCCAACTGCAGAAGATGGTACTCAATTACCATGTCCTGATGGTTATGGTAGAATTTTAGCAAGTGCTTGTGTTTGTGCATTATTGGAAATTTTATTATCATTTATGAATCCAAAAATTTTACAAAAAATTTTCCCACCTTTAGTTACTGGTCCAGTTGTTTTATTAATTGGGATTCATTTAGTTGAAAGTGGATTTGAAGATTGGGTTGGTGGTTCAGGTTGTATTGGTTCAACTTGTACTTATGGTAATTTTACTGAAGAATGGGGGAATGCAAAATTTATTGGTTTAGGATTTTTAGTATTTGTTAGTATTATATTAGCTGAAAGATTTGGTGCTCCAATTATGAAAAGTTGTGCCGTTATTTTTGGTTTATTAATTGGTTGTATTGTTGCTTCAGCTGCAGGATATTTTAGTTCTGATAATGTTGATGCTGCTCCAGCTGCAAGTTTTATTTGGGTTCATACTTTTAAATTAGAAGTTTATGGTCCAATTATTTTACCATTTTTAGCAGTTTATATCGTTCTTATGATGGAATGTATTGGTGATGTTACTGCAACAAGTGATGTTTCAAGATTACCAGTTAGTGGAGAAGAATATGAATCAAGAATTCAAGGTGGTGTTTTAGCTGATGGTTTAGGTGGTGTTTTATCAACATTAATGACAATTACTCCAATGTCAGTTTTTGCTCAAAATAATGGTGTTATTTCAATTACAAAATGTGCCAATAGAAAAGTTGGTTATTGGTGTTCATTTTTTATGATTGTTATGGGAGTTTTTGCAAAATTTGCTGGTGCAATTACATCAATTCCAAAACCTGTTCTTGGTGGTATGACAAGTTTCTTATTTGCCCTGGTGGCAGTTAGTGGTATTAAAATTATTTCAACTACTGAATTTACAAGAAGAGATAGATTTGTTTTAACTGCTTCTTTATTACCTGGTTTAGGGGCAACTTTAGTTTCTGATTGGTTTGATAATGTTTTCACTTATACTGGTGGTAATAAAGCTTTAAAAGGTTTCTTTAATGCAATTGTATTGGTTATGGAAACTGGATTTGCAGTTACTGGTTTCCTTGGTGTTATTTTAAATTTATTTATTCCTCAAGTTCAAGATGATGTTGAAGAAATTAATGAACTTGTTTTAGATACTGTTGGTTCTGCTGATCAAAATGCAAGGGATGAATTTGAAAAGAAACATGGTGTTGATTTAGAAGTTTTAAGAAGTCACTTAAGTAATAATGGTGATTATAATAATAATGGTGCCAATAATGGTGCTACTAATGGTGCTACACCTGATGCTCGTCAAGTGTTGGAATCCTTAACACTTCATTCTTCAAGTGATGGTATCCCTGATTTAAAGTAACCAAATTAGAGATTTTTTTTATATATATATTTGTTGCTAACATAATTCATTTATTTTAAATATTCTTTGTTGTTTATTTCTATTCGTATTTATTTGTGTATTCCATCTATGTTAGATTATTCTTTTTTCATCTAATTTTGTTAATTTTTTTTATCTTTTTTTTATTTTAAGAATATATTATCATTGATATACACATACCTATTCAAAAACCCTTACAATTCATCATCAGATGAAAAAAGACTAATTGGATCATCTGAAGTACCATTACTTTTTTCTTCTTTGTTAGTCTTAAAAAATGATAAAATATCATCTTTTTTAGGTTTTTCAACCACAACAGGTGTTTCCTCTTTAACAACAACTGGTGTTGGACTCTTTTTCTTGGTAACTTTAGTTGTTGTTGTTTTGGTTTCCTTTGGTTCAGTTTTAAGTTTTTTAGTAGTAGGTTGATCTTTTGGTGTAGTATTTCTTGCTCTTCTCTTGGTTGTCTTTTTCTTACCATTACTTGATAATGATTCTCTTTCTTCTTCATCTCTCTTCAAAAATCCATCATATGCTTCCATAAATTCATCAATATCAGCTTCCCAAAGTGTTGTAGCAGTTTTACCCAACAAAACATTAAGTTCTTCTTCCTTGTGATCTCTTTGTTGTAATAATCTTTCAAAATGTTCTCTGGTTAATGACCAAAGACTCATAGATAATAAATAATTATACCCACCACCAGATGTTGCTCCACTTTCCGCTCCTCCTTCTACTTCTTCTTCTTCTTCATCATCATCATTATCCACTTCTCCTGTATTACTTTGAACAAGTTGTTCACCATTAGCTTTTAATTTTTTGAAATTATTGGCAACTAATTCATTTATAATATCTTTTCTCTTCTTATTAGAAATAGAAAGTTTTTTATCAATTATAAGTTTAACAAATCTTGCCTTTTCAGAAAGAGTAATTAATTCATTTTGTAATCTATCAACCAAATAAGATTTTCTCTTTTCATAATATTCTAATCTCAAATAATAAAATTCTTTTAAAATTTCAAGAACATCATTATATCTTTTAATTCTTCCCATAGAATCAAATGCAACCATATTTGCCAAACTTAATGAACTAATCAATTTGAATCTTTCTAATAATCCCATATTCAATGATTTCTGCATCTCACTATCGGTTAATTTAACAACAAACTTAATATTAGTAGTATGATGTTCTTCCATATCCTTAATCCAAGCTGGGGTCTTTTCAGTACCAAAACCAGCTAATAAAAATTCCTTATAATTATTTGTCCAAACCTTAACTGGAAGTTCGGTGATATCAATTTCATTATCATCAACTTGTTCAATACGACCAGTGATTTTATACTTTTGTGGTCCAGATCTCTCTATTTCACCACTCCAACCTTTATACCATGGTGTCATTTCTTGTAATTCTTCCCCATTCATGAGTCGTTTGATATTTGCAACAAGGTCTTTTGGATTATAAGATGGAATATTGGTAGACCAACCAGTACCAATACCTTCCGCACCATTAACCAAAATCATTGGTAAAACTGGGAGATACCATTCTGGCTCAACTGTTTGTTCATCATCTTGAACATAAGTGTATAATGGATCATCCAATGGATTGAATATTTTTCTAGTGATTTCATTCAATTCAGTGAAAATATATCTCGCAGCAGAGAAATCTTTACCACCAGCAGCTCTACTACCAAAGGACCCATTTGGCTTTAAAATATTGATATTATTGGAACCAACGAAATTCTGTGCCAACCCAATAATTGTTTGCACTAAAGATTGTTCACCATGATGATAACCTGTGTTTTCACTTACATAACCAGCTAATTGAGCAACTTTAATTTCACTCTTCAATTTCTTTTTAATACAACCATACAAAACTTTTCTTTGACCTGGTTTCAACCCGTCAAGAACGGATGGAATAGATCTGATATTATCAGACATGGAGAATAAAATTAATTCCTTATTAATAAAATCACTAATTGGAATTTCATTGATTTCAGGATCAAGATGAGTACCTGGAATAAATCCTTGCAACCATTCCTTTCTTTCATCAGCCTTTTTCTTGGAGAATGCCAAATCAATATAGCTTGCGTCATCTCCTTGTAAAGCATGGAATTTCTTCAAATGACGATCCAATGCAGTAAAATATTCACGTGCCTCCATTGGGGTAGAAGTACCCAAACCTTTGTAATATTTCTGAGTCCAACGACATTGTGAACCTTCACCATCTCTCCAAGCTTCAAATTCTGGCATTGTATAGAAAGGAATAACACGGTTATTACCCGAACCTCTAGTTTTAATAGTAACTTTAACAATCGGAGTAATAAATTCTAATAAGAATCCTGGGATTTCCAATAATCCCGGGAATGAAGTTTCCAAGAAATTAATAATTAACCCTTTAATATGGGAACCATCTTGATCTTGATCAGTCATAATCATAATATGACCATATCTCAATTGCTTAATATTCTCAGCAGTATAATGTTTCTTATGTTGCAAACCAATGATTTGTTTCAAGGCATTAATTTCAGCATTTTTGGAAATTTGGTCCGCTGATGCTTCACGAACATTTAATAATTTACCACGTAAGGGGAAACAACCATAATAATCTCGCCCAACCACAGCAAGACCAGCAACGGCTAAATTCAACGCAGAAAGACCTTCGGTAAGAATCAATGTACAATTATGACCAAGTTTGGTACCAGCTTTGTTAGCATCAACCAAACTGACTTGTCCCTTGATACGCAGCTTTCTACTACCATCAGCTTTTTGAAGAGCTTTATCCTCATTGGCATTGGCAATTGCTCTAATTTTATCAACAATACTGGTTTTCAAAATACGACTAATCAAACCATCATTGGCAACAAATTTTTGCTTACCACCAAATTGGGATACCTTTGTGGTTAATTGTTCCTTAGTTTGGGATGTGAATGCAGGATTTTCAATAAGACAATTAATAAATAAAAACATATTATCTCTAACTTCTTGTGGTTTAATCATAAGTTTCTTCTTCCCTTTTTCTTTCTTTGATAAAGTTTCCACCAATTTATTGATAATTTGATCAGAAACGTACTTGACATGAGTACCACCAGCAGTGGTTGCAATGGAATTGACAAAACTAACTTGGTTGAATGTACCATCACTCACAGCAAATGCAACTTCCCATCTTTCATTAAACACTTCATGAACAATAGTCGTGAAATTCTTTGATGTACCATCTTCACTTAAAGGTTCTGGTGATCTTTCTCGAATCGCCTTGACATACATTTCAACATAACTTTTGAAACTTGAAATACTTAAACGTTTATCATTAAGGTAAATATTACAGTTTTTAACCGTACCACACAAATCATAAACTCTTCTTCTCAACACTGCCAATAAGTCTTCATCCAAGCTATCCATATCGAACTTGGCCAAATCTGGTTTAAATGTAATCTTGGTATATTCCTTTTTAGTTCTCAAAGTGGTAATCTTAGGTTTGGAAACATTTGTCATGTTATCTGTCCAAGTTTGTTTATACAATTTTCCAGTGTTTACATCTGCAGTTTCAACCTCAAATTGGGTGGAGAAAATATTACATAATTTAGCACCAAACCCATTTCTACCACCAGTAACTTTTTTTTGATTATCATCATAATTGGATGATGTCAACAAGTTACCAAAAATCAATTCAGGAATGTACATATTTTCCTTGGTATGCATTTCAACTGGAATACCTTTCCCATCGTTCATAACTTCAATGATATTATTTTCTGGATCAATTTTCACCTTGATGTTTTTCATACTTGGATCTCTAATTTTATTATCTGCAGCATTGACTAAAATTTCATCAAATATTTTATATAAACCAGGAACAATGGTAACTTCTTTAAATACCATTGATTCAGTTTCAGCATCAAAACACCACATTTCCACTTTAGTTTTTTCAACTGATCCAATATACGTGTCTGGTCTCTTCAAAATATGTTCCAATTGTGATAACTTTTGATAAGTCTCTGATGCATTTGTTGGATTGGGAGTTGATGATCCAGATTTATTACTAGCAGTTGTACTAGTATTATTGGTAGAATCAGATAGTGGTTGTTTCTTTTTGGCGGCAGTTTTCTTGGTTGGCTTTGCCTTGGAACTAGGAACAACAACGTCATCATCATCATCTTCAGAATCAGAAAGACCTTGATTTGAAGGAGTACCTCTCTTGGATGTTACAACAAAATCATCATCCTCATCTTCCTCATCTTCCTCATCTACAATTGCCTTTGATTTTTTGGTTGTTTTCTTTGGTGTGGGTTTTTTTGGAGCAGGTTCAAAACTATCATCCTCTGAATCATCTAGTTGAGTTGGTTTAGACGTGTTTCTTGATCTGGGTCTTTTTGGAGAAGGAACAAAATCGTCCCCTGAACCATCTGTATAATAATCAGATTCTGAATCAGACATAGGAACTATAGCTAAGCAATGTTATATAATTTTAAATCCAAAGCAAGTGGTTGCCTAAAAGGGACGTGTTTTCTTTTTTTTTTTTTTTTTTTTGATTATGTAGAGTTTTGATTTTTTTTTCCCTCTCTCTTTTCTCTACAGTATTGATCTGGTTGTCTAAGCCTTTTGTTTTGGTTTCTACGAGCGCGCTGTTGTTTGGCTACAAATGTTTTTTTTTTATTTTGTTCCATGAATGAATACGCGTTTTAACTATATACCAAGGTAGAAATCTCTACTTCTTCTTCTTTAAAATCTCATTTTGAAATCTTTCAAACTCTTCATCATTTATATCCTTATGTACCCTCTTTTTACCCTTTTTCTCTCCATATTTATTTTCTAAATTATTTATCAAATCATCTAATCTATTAGCTTGACGACTTTTGATTAGACTACTTAAATCCTTTTCTTTATTCATCTTGATCATTTTAGATAGCTCTTCTGCTTCTTTAGCTTCTTTAGCTAGTTTTTTTAACATTTGTTTGACTTTGGTTTTTCTTGATTTAGTATACTTTTCCCAAGATTTTTTTATGCCATCGCTTATAACAAACTTACCTAGTTCTCCATCAATAATATTATAAACTCTTTGTTCCTCTAACTCAGTAAACTCTAAATGAGGGATTAATTCAAACAATTTTAGAAAATCACCATCATAGTAAATAAAATTATTCAAAATATCAAGTTTTTCCTCTTCGGAGTTTTGATATTTTAATCTATCTTCTTCAATCATTTCAATCGTGATTTTTTCATTAATCGATTCAAAATAATCCTTCCAATCAAACCCTTCATCATCTCCATCATATTCAGCTAATGATCCAGTATTATCATATCTGGTTCTTTTTATAGGATCATTCAATATACTAAATGAAAATTGTATCTTGGGAAATAATTCTTGAACTGTTGTATCATCATCCCCATTTGTTTTGGATTGTTGTATTTTATCTGGATGATATTTAAGACAAAGTTTCTTATATGTTTTTTTTATTTCAACAGGACTTGCATTTTTATCAACCCCTAAAATCTCATAGGGATCTATGTCTGGAAATGGTATACCCATTATTTTGTTTGGGAGATAGATTATTAATTAAGAAAAGGGAAAGCCGTTTTTTTTTTTGGTCCTATTAAATTTTTTTTTTTTTTCTTCCCTAACTATTTTACTTTTTGTTTGCTTTCTTTTTTTAATTTTTTACTGCGCTCAGACTGATAGGGCTTAAGTGATCCAGGGTAGAACACGTCAGGTTATATAAACATACATATTTTATATTGAATTCAAATCAAAAACATTATTAATACAGAAATAAAAAAAGACTACAAATTATAACCAGAACTATACAAATATTAGATTGTTACAAAAAACTCAAACATTATTTTCCCTTACAAAAATGAAAAAAGAAAAATAATATCCTTATTTCTTATTGGAACGTTTCAATTGTTCAATTTCACGATAGGCCAATTCTAATTCATGTTTTAATTTTTCATTTGAAGCACTTAATTCAGAAACAGCTTGTTCAGTTAATAATTTTTCTAAAGTCCATTTTTCAATGTTGTTGTTTTCATTTTCTTTTAATCTTTTGATATATTCAACTGATCTTTGTAAAATTTGTGCTTTGTTTGTATCAGTAGTTGGAATTAATTGAGCTAATTCTCTAATACCAACATTAATAGCTTCTCTTCTTTTTCTTTCAACTTCTTTATGGTTTTCTCTTCGTTGTCTGTGCCATTCTTCAGTACCATGTTGAGGTTTACCCGATTCAGAATTTGACGATGGTGAAAGTTGAGTTGGTTGCGGTGGAGCTTGGTTTAGAACTTCTTGTTGATATCTTTGGAAATGTTCATTACTAGCCTTAGCAGCAGCTTGCTGAGGACTTTGTTTTTTACTTTCTTCAGTTTCTTCCTCGTCTTCTTCTTTGGATGGTCTTTGAGTGCCTTGTTGAATTGGTAAATCTAATTCTTCTCCATCATCTTGAGATTGTTCTTTATCTTCCTCTTGTTGTTCATCTCCACGAGTTTCAGTTTCAGCTTCAGCTTCGGTTTCTTTTTCTTCCGATCCTTTTTCTGATTTGTCCTTGGTGGAAACTTTTTCAATCTTTTCCTTTTTAATAGCAGCAACAGCAGCAGAGGCAGTATCAACAGCAGCAGAAGAACGTTGTTTTTCTAATAATTGTGCATCAATTTCAATTTCAACATCTTTGTTGTTACTTTTTTTAGCATTGTCGGAACTAGTGAGTTCTTCATCAGCTGCTCTTTTGTTATTATGAGTAGTAGCAATAGAAGTCTTGACAAAACATTGTTAGTATATCATTCACAGCACTGCTTACAGGGTACACTTGAATTGAGTGTTGCTTGTACCTAGTTTCACTGTTGCAAAATCTTCAACCAGAAAAAACAAAACAACTAAAAAACAAACATTGTTTTGGTTTAACCTGATTCCCTCCTGGTTCTATTCAACAAGAAAACATTCTGGTTTCCTTATCCCCAGTTAATCCTAGATAATTACCCATTTACACCATTCAATTCATCTATTCACATATCCCCATCCAATAAATATTACATACTTTTCCCATGATTATTGGTTTTTTTTTTGTTGTAGAGTTACAAGTCTGTAGAGTGTGTGTAGACTAGGAGGAAAAAAAAAAAAAAAAAAAAACAAAGGTGTGATCACGTTGTTGGCACGTTTTTCAGGATTTTGTATTTTTTTTGATGATTTTTTTATTTCCTTCGTTGCTGGATGTGCGTGTGAAAAAGTTCAAAAAAAAAATAAAAAAAGAAAAGAAAAAAGCAACAAAAATTTCATGCACGTGAGAGAAGAAAGGGTGAGAGAAGGTTGGGAATTTCCCGTTAGGTGATTTCGTAAAACAATTAATTGGGGGAAGTCCAAATTTCCATACATTTTAGAATAATACATACATGACTCGTACTCATAAGTTCACTAGCGAAAACAGAAAAAAAAAAAAAGAAATCATGTCATTATCAATGCAATCTAGTCGTTATCGAAAGGTCCAGCCTTTGAATAGTTCTATGGTCCCCTTAAGGCGTTAGTCGTATGGTATATTTATCACGTGTTAGAATTTAGTGCAACAAAGTAGCATTTTGGAGGCAAAACTGGTTTTGTTTCTTATTTCCCCCCTTAGACATGCGGAAAATCATACCAATAGTCCTGTATGTAAATGAATATGTATATGCGATTACAAGGGAATTCCCATATTATGCGGTAGTGTGTATGTCCAATTATTCATTTTTCTGCGAATATTTTTTTCTTTTTTTTAACTTTTTTGATAGTACACTATGTTTTTTCTTCTGTTTTATTGTGGATTGAGAAACTTCCATTTCTCGGAGATTAAAATTCAACGAAAAAAAAAAAAAAAATTTAGTTTGAATTTCGCATCAACTGATTACAATTTCTCGAATAATAGCCGCAACCTTTTTTTAACTACTCCTTTTTTTTAAATTTCTGTTTTTAGTTCCAAGCAAGATAGTACAGCGCCTTACAAAAAAATAAAAAAAATTATGCAGTCGGAACTCTTTGTCCCTTGAGATCATTCCACTGTACTTTCTATTCAAGCACGGGTTAATTCACGCAACGTACAGATTTGATGAGGTTTCAATTAGAATGGCATTTTTTTTTTTTTAACAAAGATTATAAATAATTGAAAATTTCCTCCCTTTAAGACCTAAACGATATTGTTCTTTTTTTTTTTTTTCCTTCTTTTCTTATCATCAATTAGTTTTATTACTATCACATCAATTAAAACTACAACCACTTTTTTAATAACAAATTAACTGCAATGTCTGAAATTACTTTGGGTAGATTCTTCTTTGAAAGATTGCACCAATTGAAAGTTGACACCGTTTTCGGTTTGCCAGGTGATTTTAACTTGGCTTTATTAGATAAAATCTATGAAGTTGACGGTATGAGATGGGCCGGTAACGCCAATGAATTGAATGCTGGTTACGCTGCTGATGGTTATGCCAGAGTTAATCCAAATGGTTTGGCTGCTTTGGTTTCTACCTTTGGTGTCGGTGAATTGTCATTGACTAATGCCATTGCTGGTTCTTACTCTGAACACGTTGGTATCATTAACTTGGTTGGTGTCCCATCATCTTCTGCTCAAGCTAAACAATTGTTGTTGCACCACACCTTGGGTAACGGTGATTTCACTGTTTTCCACAGAATGTTTAAGAACATTTCTCAAACTTCTGCTTTTATTTCCGATCCAAACACTGCTGCTTCTGAAATTGATAGATGTATCAGAGATGCTTATGTTTACCAAAGACCAGTTTACATTGGTTTACCATCTAACTTGGTTGATGTTAAAGTTCCAGCTTCCTTGTTGGATAAAAGAATTGACTTGTCCTTGTATCCAAATGAACCAGAATCCCAAGCTGAAGTTATTGAAACTGTCGAAAAATTCATTTCTGAAGCTTCTAACCCAGTTATCTTGGTTGATGCTTGTGCCATCAGACACAACAGTCTTAAAGAAGTTGCTGAATTGATTGCTGAAACTCAATTCCCAGTCTTTACTACTCCAATGGGTAAATCAAGTGTTGATGAATCCAACCCAAGATTTGGTGGTGTTTACGTTGGTTCTTTATCTTCTCCAGAAGTTAAAGAAGCTGTTGAAAGTGCTGATTTGGTCTTATCTGTCGGTGCTATGTTGTCTGATTTCAACACTGGTGCTTTCTCTTATAACTACAAGACCAGAAATGTTGTTGAATTCCACTCTGATTACACTAAGATTAGACAAGCTACTTTCCCAGGTGTTCAAATGAAAGAAGCTTTACAAGTTTTGTTGAAGACTGTTAAAAAAGCTGTCAATCCAAAATATGTTCCAGCTCCAGTTCCATCTACCAAACAAATCACTACCCCAGGTACTGATGCTCCAGTTTCTCAAGAATACTTGTGGAGAAAAGTTTCTGATTGGTTCCAAGAAGGTGATGTTATTATTTCTGAAACCGGTACTTCAGCTTTCGGTATTGTTCAATCTAGATTCCCAAAGAATGCCATTGGTATTTCCCAAGTTTTGTGGGGTTCTATTGGTTACGCTACTGGTGCCACTTGTGGTGCTGCTATGGCTGCTCAAGAAATTGATCCAAAGAAGAGAGTTATCTTATTTACTGGTGATGGTTCTTTACAATTGACTGTTCAAGAAATCTCTACCATGTGTAAATGGGATTGTTACAACACTTATCTTTACGTTTTGAACAATGATGGTTACACCATTGAAAGATTGATTCACGGTGAAAAAGCTCAATATAATGATATTCAACCATGGAACAACTTGCAACTTTTGCCATTGTTCAATGCTAAGAAATACGAAACCAAGAGAATTTCTACTGTTGGTGAATTGAATGATTTGTTCACTAACAAGGAATTTGCTGTTCCAGACAGAATTAGAATGATTGAAATCATGTTGCCAGTTATGGATGCTCCAGCTAACTTGGTTGCTCAAGCTAAACAATCTGCTGCTACCAATGCTGCTCAATAAATAATTTTTTAATCGGGATTAATAATTTGTTTTTTTATATAGATTTCATTTTTAAGAAGGTTTACGAATAATAAAAAAGGATAATAATTTTTTTTTTTGTATTTGTCACTTTGTGAATTTTTGTAACTAAAAACTTGATTAAACTTTATTTCCTAAAAGGAACTGAATTTAGTTGACAAAAAAAATATGGACTGTGTGTACCTTACTATTTGATAGGATCAATGGGTGGTGATTACATAATATTAAAAGTATGTACTGTATGGAACCGAGTTAATTTGTTCCTACATCCTCTTTCTTCACAATCAGTCCCTAGGGGGAAGTTCAATAGCTATTTATAGTTGTTGACGTTTCCACACGTGGCCCTTTCTCCGGGAAGAGATGTACCCTTGTTCGGTTGTTCGGAGCCTTATCAGAATCTAGAGATAATAGATTACCCCATTTTGGTCTTATAATCTCGTGTACTACATTGCTAGCCCATTGTCGTATCAACATTTCTGTGTGCATATTGAATGTATGCGTGTGTGGGGAAATTGATATTTATCATCTACAACATGGTTTTTGTTATCAAGAGCGCGGTTAGAAAGTGTATATCAACAATACAAATTTCATACGTTTATCATTAATTGTAATCATCTTTATTTGATTAACAGTATATTCGTAACTGCAAGTTAAACTATTTTATAAAATCACTATCATATCATATTAAATTCCTTTCCTTTTTTTATATATCTATTCGTTTTAATCATTGGGGTGGGGGCCTACTGACCCATCGTTCATAACGTCATCCAATTAAGGAGCTAGAAAAATAGAAGATTAATAAAAAGGAAATTTTTAACAATGTCGAAGAATTTAACAATAAGGCTATATTACTAAAATTGTATTATTCTCAATAGGTTAGATTACAAGCCACGTAATTAATATTGATATGTGTCATGGGATAAATGCATTAATAATAGATTTTGCCGCGACTTCATTGTATACAGAATTTCATTTCCCAAATTATTAAACAATGTAAACACGTGAAACCAATAACGGAAATATGCTACAACATATATTAGATAGAGTAAACCATAAACGTCATTATGAAGTATCCAATTTGAATTTTCTTAATTTCTAATTGGTTTAATTGATTAGGTCATACTATAAATACATTGATACATGATTACAAATGTATAATACAGCCGTGAATTTAGAGAAGGATTCAACAATGAAGACGTACAAGCTGATATTGTATAAGAAGATAATAAATTTTCGTGACTAAATAATAAATTTTTACGTAAGAAAGTGTTATAATTATTTTTCTGGAGATCTTTCCATTTCTCCCCATAAATTAATACACGTGAAATACATGTAAGACATCAATAAAAAAACACAAAAGAAGAAAAAAAAAAATAAAACAGAGAATTTTTGCAATTTGATTTTCCTCGTGTAAATTGCTAATACAAATAAAATGAATACAGTAAAAAGAAATCACATATTATTGCATCGTGCTACAGGATGGTTTATGAGATGATTTTATTGCAAATCAATAGAGTTTTTTTTTTAGTTGAAGAGGCGATGGCGATGACGATGGCGGAGCAAAATAGTCTAGCTATTAAATTAGAGCCGCACTAAATTGCATTTACTATACATGTATCAACATTTGTGCAATTTTCTTTTTTTTTTTTTTTTAGTTCAAGTTAAGATTCATTGACATTTTAGAATTAATTTTATTTGCATACAAAACACAATACTCTAAAAGTATATGACCAAAAGAAGATATATTTACGATTCTGGTTTCACTCCAAACAAAGGTAATCTAAAAATTAGAGCCCAATAAATTTTGTTTTTCTAGTGAAGTATTTGACGAACACACGACTTTATTATTATTATTATATGCGGGACTGTGCATATTCTGTATTATAAGAGATATTACATTTTTCCTTTTTATCTATCCTCTATCCGGGCTATTGTCATTTAATAAGCATTATACATATTAATAACTTAGACCGGATGAGATTTCTGGGTTCGGTGGATATACGACACCAAAAAAAAAAAAAAAAAATAGCAGTTAAAGGACAAAATAGGCGAAAGAGGGGATCAGAGATGAGAATGAATAAATTTCCGTACGGAAATAGGGTTCTAAAACTATGTACAGTATGTTCTTGGTGACACAGTACTGATTAAATTCCCATGTAAATGACGTTGTTGTTGTATACTGTACATACTAGGTGATGTAAGTGTCGATCGTTGAAGGAAAAGATTTTCTTGTTGACTTTACCCATTTTGAAATTCTAGAATTATTATAATAGCATCTTTGACTCAATTTGTAGCTCAAAAAAGAAAAAAATAAAATAAATAATAATGATAACAAAAGTTATTATACAGTACAATGTAGATGATTCTATTGTTATTTAAAATTGTCTTAAATAATATTCAGCCCAACTTCAATAATAAAAAAAATAATAAATAAATGTGGAATTATAATAATTTTAACGGATGGTTTTTTTTTTTTTTTTTTTTTTCCATTACATTCGTGTGTGTATATAAATATAAATACTCTTGATAATCATTAAATAAAGTTATTTACTCCCATTAAAAAAAAAACACACCCACTCACACATACTCACAGACAAACACATACAAAATTTATTCAAACTACTGTATTTAAATATCAACACATACTTACATATACAGTATAGATTAATTCATACAAATTACCTTTACCAACCAATTAAACCAAACAAGCCAAAATAAAAAAAAAGGAGACCAACAAAATTCACAAAAAGTTTTGTTCTTTTTTTTTTTTTTTTTTACCTTTACAATAAAAAATTGAATTTCCTACACAAAAAAAAAAAAAAAAAATAGAATCAAATAAAATCTGTATTAACAATTTTCTAATTTTTTATTTTTTATTTTCATTACATCTAATTGACTTTCCGTGGTTTTCTGATTTGTTGATTTTTTTTTTTGTTGTTGTTGTTGTCAAATATTTATTTATTTTAATTAATTGATTGTGAAGAAGAAGAGTTTTATAATTTCTTTCTTCTTTCTTTTATAATGTTCAATCCTGGTTCATCTTTACCATTTAGACCAAATATCATTACTACTACAACAACCACGTCAACAGCGACACAAGTACCTAATTCAACTTCATCTTCAGTATCAAGCGGCTCGAATAATTCCTTATTTTCTGATTTAACAGACTCAACATCAATGTCAACAAATACTAATCATCATCAACATCAACATCATCATCTTCATCCTAACCATCAATCACTTCAACAACAACAACATATACCTCCACAACAAACAGGATTTGGAAACTTCTCCTCGATAACTTCTCCATCAACAAATGAAAGTCCTGATTTGCATCAACATCAATCACAAGTAGTCTCGGGTACAGGAGCCTCGAGTAATGCTCCAAATAATCCAAGAATTGCATCCAAATTCACTCATCATGATATTCAAATATTGCGACAATTATTACTAGCGGGAGAAAAACATAAATGGAAACAAATCACTAAAGAAATTAATAATTCTTCTCATCATTCAGAACATGTTGCAGCTGCCATGAATTCTCCAAAAGTTGTTGGCATCACTGGTGGTGCTAATATTCCTGCAAAAAATGTCCTGCCAACATTTGTTGTTAAACAAGCTAATCAACTCCTTGGTTTTCCTGCAGATTTTGGAATACTTCAATCATCCATGCCTTATGTTGTACATGGATGGGATGCAATAGAACATGTTGATTATCAATTTCAAAATGACTCTACATAGCTTAAAATATCTCTAAAATTATTACTATTTTTTTTTTTTATTGTTTGTATTATTCTATACCTATATGATTTTTGTTACTATTTATTATTTTTTTTTTTACATCATTATTCTTAATTTGATTCCGTAGATAACTTGTATTAGTTAACATAGTGACTAGTACTTCACATCCTCTAATGACTTACATTCCTAAATAGACAATAATTGACGATTTGATGTGGTAATCTACTGGTGATGGCTAGGTTAGATTCGGGTATCCTCATTGTGATATTTCCATGAACATAAACCAAATAGCAATATATTCAACCAATTTCTATTTGGCTTCAATCTTACAATCTTTACATTCTTCTCCAGTATTTAACTTATTATCACTTGCATTTAATTCAATATGTTTTCCAACTTCTAATCCCAATTCTACTTTAATTAAATTCTTAACAAATTTTGAATCAGGAAATCCATCATATACATAATCACCTTGATTTTCAATTGAATATTTTTCTTGTTTAAATTTTCTTTTATAAATGATTTTTTCATCTTTTTCTTGATTTGATTTAATAACTATAATTTGAAATATTCCTGGGAAATCTAGTATTGGTTGAATTGAAATATCAGCAATATCATCAGGGAAAGTTTGAAGAATTTCTTGTAAATACCATAATGCTCTATTTTGCCATTTACATTTAGCACAATATTGAATGATTATTTTAGGATATCTATGAGTTGATGGTGTTATTGTCATTGTTGATTTAATTAAGATGAAATGAAATGAACTGTATTTGATTTGATTTCGTTGGATTTTTTTTTTTTTCTTTTTCCTTTCCTCCAAGATTCAATTACTTTTACCATGCTGCTGGTGCTGCTGGTGCTGATGATGATTAGACAATGTGGGTCAGGAATTGACTGTACCTATTGGAAGTTTGTTAGATCAAAATCAAAGTATTGGAAAATAGAGATAAAGAAATAATTCATGTTCAAAATGAATAATCTACAAAATTTAAGAACTCTGTATGGGATAAACTAGTGCAAACATATATTAAATTAAACTGAAAAGAAATATAAATTCATGATGCTAGATGGAAATAATTGAAATGTTAGTAGCATTAATATGAATGACAAAATGGTGTTCCCTAGCAGAAAATGCTAATCATAAATGCTGAAAAATTATCCTGAATTCTGAATATTAGTAAATTCAACCTGCGATAATAAAAATATTCCAAATCTTTTTTTTTTTTTTTTTTTTCCATTTTGAAGATTTTTTTCTCCCTTTTTATACTTTTTTTTTTAATTTTTTCAAAAAATTTTGATTAACCATAAAACTTTGTGATACATTTCAACGAAGGGAAATGGTAACTGGTATATACACATTAATCTGCATCCTGGCTCATATCTTTTTATTTCTTAAGCTTAATAATATTTAGTAATGTATTAGATAGAGATACAACAAAATAATTGAAGATCAAATTAAACGGTCTACAAATGGGGGGGGCGCGAGAGAAATAAACATTCTACACATGGAGGTAAACTCAATATAAAACAAGTATAATTATATATATTAAATTAAATAGAATTATGATGCTAGATGGATATATTTGAAATGCTAGTAGCATTAATGTGATAAGATATTGATCTCCCATAAAATCCTAATACACGCAAAAAATCGTTTGGATAGCATTTATATACACAGATTCAAATTAAATAACTATTTTCAGAATGATTCTTGTGCTATTTTTTTTTTCTTTCTTACTGATCTCAATATGGTGATTTCGACCTCCTTTTTATAATTTTTCAGTTCTCCCAAATACAAAAAACCCGCAAATCCCACAAGGATAAACTAAAGAATATCATAAGAACGTGGGATTTACTTTATTTTTATCCACGTGGGAAACTATTGGTTTAAGTTTGATAATATGAGTTTAATCCAACAGTAAGCCACAATATTTGTAATATGTTTTAAACTTTGCTTGGTGTACATTATTGGTAACTTCATAACATTGAGGGTGATACTCAATGAACTTTTAACTATAGTAGATAAATAACTATAAGAATAGTTGATCAATCTATATGTAAGCTCATCACTTAGTGTATAAGGGTAGCGATATAGTTTACTACACAAGAGGAATTTTCAAAGTGGACTGTTATAACGTTTTACCAATATATCATTACTTAATAATTCCACTCTCTCACTGGTTCTTTACCATCATATACAGAAAATCTGTATATATTAGCATTGTTTAATCACTATAAGCTTTAACTAGAGACTCCAGACAAAGTATACGAAATTGACTCAACTGCTAATCCAACTGAGAAAGTGGTAAACTGTTACACCCCAACATACGTTTGGAGTTTTGTTACCCGTTCTGAAACCCATATGAACAAGATCACTGAGTGAAAATTGAGTATTTCACTTTAGAAAGAGAAACTGTATACTCTATTATTTGAGATGAACAGTGTATATTCGTAATGTTTTACAGAGATAGTGATAGATAGTTTAAATTCGAATTGAACCTTCTATAGATAGTTACAAAATCAAAATTGTATTGTATAGTATACTAAAATCATGTATTAAATTAAATTAAAGAAATATATAATTTGATGATGCTAGATGAAACAAAAAAAATTTGAAATGTTAATAGTTTTATTCGCATTACGAACTATCACCCCATTTCGAACGGTCGCGCTGAGAAGGCTAACGGTCTCCTAATTTTAAAAGAAAGAAAAAAAAATCGTAAACAATTTTTATTTTTTTTTTTTCCTTTTGAAGATTTTTCTCTTGCCCTTTTTATACTTTTTATTTTTCAAAAAGATTTTATTGATTATGTGTTCACCACAAAACAAAAAATATCCCTAGGTCTCACGTGACATAATCCAACAGAGAAATATGAAAGCTTTAACTTACAAATTTATCAACAAATAACAAATGATATATGTTTTTTTTACTCAAACATTAAAAATATTCATCACTTCATCATTATCATCTATAACCAAATAATTTATATTTATGATACAATAACCAATTTACAATCCATTTATTTTTTATTCAATGCTCTATTTACTTTCCCATAAAATTGTGCTAATGTATCAAATGGAAATGACAAGTTTTCACATAAATATTCCGGTAATAATTTTTGTAATTTTTTAGTATTTTCATATTCTTCAATTTCATCACCTTCCAATGCATCAAGAAAAGTAGGAAAATAATTAATTTCACTATTTGGTATAGTTGATAATATCAATTGATAATTAATCATCAATTCATGTTTCATTGATGATTGTTTTATATCAAATACATATTCATCTTCAGTGAATTCAAAATTAACTACTTTAACTCCCGTGAGTAATTCAATCATATCCAATGTAAAACTAATATGTTCTCTTTCTTTAGCTAATTCATCTTGATTTAATCTCCCCACGTTTCTTTTTCGTATAGGTGATGCAAATTCAACAGCAGAATCCATCTTTAAGTTGGATAATTCTTGTTCAAGAGCTAATATACGATCATCTTTAGTTTGTAATTCTAACTGTAGATTTTCAATTAATTCATGATCTTCTTCAAGTTGCGATTCAACTTTTGATTTATATTTGGAAAACAACTCATCCTGTTTGGTATTGATACTATTGTTGATTAGATCTATAAGTTCTTCATTACTAACATTGACAATATCTCGTTCAGTGACAATATTGGATTTCTTTCGTGGTGGCATTAGTTGAATAAATAAATAAATTAATGAAGTAATAAACAAAAACAACAACAAAAAAAGAAAATCAGAAATGAAAGAACAGAAAAAAAAAAGTAGACTATCATAATTCACGCTTGAAAAATAAAGGAACGACGATTTTCATTTTTGGATTGTTGGTTTGGCTCAGTGGGTAATAATGTCATTTTCACAATCACAAGTCAATAGTAAATTAGATTCATTACAAGAGACTCAAGATTCAATTGTATCTATATCACAATGGATTCTTTTCCATCAGAAACATTATCAAGAAAGTATTAAACTTTGGTCTGATTATTTCCATAGATCATCACTTTCATCCACCAAAAATTATCATTATTATATCTTTGTAATGATATAGTTCAACAAGCCAGACGAAAAAATAAACCTGAATTCAATAATGAATTTGCTAAAGTATTACCTGATGCATTACGAATCAGTTATTCTGAATTGAAACCTAAGATTGATCGACTTTTGAATGTATGGCAAGATCGAAAAATATTCACCACGGATCAAATAACCAATATGAAACAAACACTTGAGACATCAACAAGGACGAAGAAGAAACAACAACAACAACAACAACATGAAGAAGATGATAATGATAATGATAGTGGTAATCAGTTCAAAGGGGGTCAGATTTCTTCTGAGATTAAATTTGTTAATGATTTATATTTACGAGTTGATCAATTAACTAAATCAAGTCAAGGGAATTTAACTCAATTAGGAATTCAATCCAAAATATATCTTAATTCAAAAGAATCAGATAATTTACCTGATTCATCAACATATATTTCTAAATTAAATATGTTGGAAAAATTGGGTATTTTTTGTATATCAAATATAGAAGAAATAAAAAAAATTAAATTACAAATTAAATCACAATTGGATAATCTTTCTCAATTAATATCTGATGGAATTGATACTGAAAATGTCAAGATTGATGCTATAAATGATAAACTAACAAAACTTAAAGAAACAAGAGATGAATTAAATAATATTGGTACACAAATAGATGATTATGGACAACAAGTGGGGGAAGAACAAGAAGAGGAAGATGAAGATGGTATACCAGGTTATGAACCTGATTCTGATTCTGATTCTGATTCAGATGATAATAAAGATAATGATGATGTGAATGAATCACGTAAACGAAGATTATCACAAACTTCATCCTCAGGAGCATCAACACCATCCAAGAAAGTTGCCTTTTCAGAAAGTATCGAAGTATTTGAAGGTGAAGATCAAAACGAACAAGAACAAGAACAAGTACAAGACGAACAAGTAGAAGGAGAACAAGTACAAGACGAACAAGTTACAGAATCAGTAGATGTATTTTCATTATTATCTAAATTGGCAGAATAATCACAATATATATATAAATATATATAGATATCAATTGGATAAATACAGATTATATAGTAGAAAATATTAATAATTCATTTAAAGTCACTAGTAATAGATAATAAATTCAAATAGATCATTAAATATGGGAGATGATTTAAAGATTAAAATAATTTTACAATTGATAAAAATAAATATAAAATAAAATAACGTATAATTAATAATTATTATATAACAATATTTGATCTTAAGATCAAATAAATGCTAGAATGAAATGAAAGAAAGAAAAAAAAATCTTTCTCTTTCTTTTTTTTTTGGGTTAGTAAAGCTAATAGACTGTTTGACGAATAGCGTGATCAATAATCACCCGATAGCCAAATCACTCATCCAAGATAATATACCCTTTTCAAGCGTAACAAAATTTAAGTTGGTTATTAAAAAAGTTGAAAAGATGATGTGATTCAGGAGAAGGTGTATTATTTTTTTTTTTTTCTACGTATTTCAATCACTTTTTTATTACCCCCAAGACGAAAAACCTGATGAGCAGAAAAAAAAATAAAAATTTACAAAAATTTCAAAAATTCTACAGGTCGTGTAACATGTCAAACAAATTGATTGTACATGTAAATCATCTCTCTATATCTTTTTTATTACATTTCAATTCTCTAATTGAACTTTCTATATTCTATTTAATCTAGATATATATATATATATATACTATTTATATACAAAAAAATTTATTTTAACTCTACAGTAACCAAAAATATAAAATATAAAATAAATTACAGTATTTCATTTCTTTTTTATTGAATTATTGTTGTAAAGATAACCAATCTAAATCTTTTTCATCTATTTTATCATTATTATCAATTTTCTTTTTATTTATAACATTTTTTTTCGTATTTCCATTATTTCCAATACTTGTATTTTTTTTCAATGGAGAAGGATATAAATCATCACCATCAGGTGTAGTATTCAACAGATTACTATTACTATTATTGTTGGTATTAATAATATTGGTATTATTATTATTGGTGATCGTGTTGGTATTATTATTTGTTTCCTCTGGTTTTTTAGATTGTCTTTGTCTTTTTTTAATTACATCAGTTTTTAAAGCAAGTGGACGAACAACACCATGTAATTTTAAAAATAATCCACATGCATTACATAATGGTTGACCTTGAGGATTTCTTCTCCATAATGGAGTAGTTTTAGTACCACAATTAGTACATGCAGTAATACCAGTGGTGGTAGTAGTACTTGAACTTGTAGTTGATTCAGGACTAGTTGTTCCCTTTTTACGTGGTTTTGTGGAAACTCTTTTTTTATTAGGTTTTCTACCTGGTGGTTGTTGAGATTGATTATTTTGTAAATGAGATAATGATTGATTATTATTATTATTATTATTACTAATACTTGAATTATTCATTGAAAAATCTGAATCATTTGGATTTGTATCAAAATATAATGAATCTGATTGTAAACTATGTGGTTGTAATTGAGTTTGAGTTTGACTTGGTAAAGTAATACCACCAAATGAAGAATTTTCAGTATAACTTGATGAAAAATGTGATTGTAATGGTGTATGTGATAAAGATCGTAGACTACTACTATGATTAAAATCAGGTAAACTAATCATTGATTCTTGACGTAAAAGACTATTTGGTGTAGCTGTAATTGGTGCCATGGCAGAAATACTAACTGTTGAATTAAACCTTCCATGAATATTATTACCATTATTATTATTATTATGACTATGACTATTGATATTTTGTGGAGATGTCATGGTAAATTGAGTATTGGTAGGTACAACAGTTGTCATTGATGATGATATACTTGTTGATGTATCTTGATTATAATGATGAAGAAAATCATCAAATAATGGTTTTTCATTATATGAAGATGGAACTGAATCATGTGTATGAGGATTAAATTCCCGAAAGTTTTGATTTGGACCTTCAAATGCTAATGGATCTAATGAAAATTCAAATGCAGAAGAAAGAGATTCAACTGTTTCAGGATTTCCGTGATGGAAATCATTATTATCAAAATGATTATTAATATGAAGATGTTGTTGAAGTTGATGTTGTTGTTGTTGTTGTTGCAGATGGTGATTAAGTTGTTCAGATAATAATGAGATTGCGGGTTTTCAGGTTGAATCAAAGGAGAAAATGGAGCTGGTCGTTTTCTAGTACTTATTGAAGTCATTCCACCAGTGGAATTTGTAAGATTATCATCATCATCATCAATATCCTCATCAATATCGTCATTATTATTATTATCATTAATCATGTCAGTACCAGTACTATTTTGACCAATTTTTCTAATATGAGCAACATAATCAAATTCTTCACCAGTTGGGTCTAAAATTTCTTCAACAATGTTTGTATCATCATGATGAATTCCAGGAATAGCTGATTTATTGTTAGTAAATATTGATTGATTTTTAACAAACATCATCCTCCAAGTCAAATTCTCCATTCTTTTTTGAAAAGGTAAAGTTTCACGAGCTTTGTTATACATCTTCCATAAATTTTCAACATGATTCATATCATGAGGTAATAGGTGCAATAAATTAAAAGTTTTAGGATAACTAGTTTGTGTAAATGAAGATGATAAAGACAAAGTATTTTTATTAGATGGTGGGAATGTTGAAGTGGTTGATGACGGTGAATATATGGATTGATATTTACCTGTTGAATTAAAATTGGTATTCATTGTATGTATGTGTATGTGTATGTGTATATGTGAATGTGTGTATGTATCAATGAATGGGTAGATTTTGATGAAATTTTCTTGTGGGGGGGGAAGGCAAGGGTTTTAGTTTATAGCAGATCTAAATAGTTGATAGTAAGACGAAATGTCAAAAAATTCAAACCAAACACCAAAATATATATATAACTAGAATCAAGTATTTATTCTTTATAATTTATTGAAAAAATCAAAAACCAAAAAGAAGAAGAAGAAGAAGAAGAAGAAGAAGAAAAAGCCAACCAAAATAGAATTAGATAAATGTCAAAAAAAAAAAAAAAATTTTAATGAGAAGGAAGATTATTTAATTGGTGATTTATTATACAAATTTTAATCGTTGTCCAATGTATGCAAAAAAAATAAAAATTTTTAGTAAGAGAGAAATAGAGGATTGAAAAAGTCAAGTTAAAAACAACACACAAACATGTAATGGTTTTACTGTGTATACTGTATATACAATATATAAAATGTGTAGTTCCGAGGTAAGTAACAAAACAAATTCAGTAATACAATTATCACTGTACATTAAATATTAAATATTGATTAAATAATAGTGCATCCCGGAATATTTTTATCGTATGTCCGCCCTGTTATGTTCCCCTGGTATAAATTTCTTTAAACTAAAAAAAAAAGTCTTTCAGGATTGGCGCTAATCTCTCTCACAAAATATTAATAGCATTTGTTTTTTCCCTTTTCCCTTTTTTTTTTGCAACAATTTGATATCATATAGTTATAATAAATACCTACAAATCAATTATAAAAGAATACATTATATTTCTACTAACAACTAATATTGATTTCTAATGAGATATTCAATGTTGAGTTTCAATTCATGTTAAATAACAAATGCAAACTTATTCTCCAATGTGCCCGTAGCTTTTTGAAAAAAATTTGTTCTATAAAAAAAAAAAAATGTGACAAAATTGAAATAAAAAAATTCTCTGCACGTGATTCCATTGTAAAGATGGATAAATTAGTAATGACACAAAATTGTTATCCTTAAATTTGATTGGTCCGATAAAATAATTTTACCATAAAAAAATAAATTTCTGCGATAAGAAAAATTATAAAAAATGGAAAAATATTACCGAAAGGTTTATGTGCAGTACAAATATCTACACAAAAATGGCAACAGAAGAAGAAGAATAATAATAAAAATATTCAATGACGGAAATTCAAGGAACAATTCTAAGAATGGGAAGATTGAATTTTCTTTAATCTTTTAATCATTCCAACGGAAACAGGAATCCGTTGGTTTATATGATTTGATTCGTCATTGATTACACTTCATAAAATATTCCCAATTTCTTTTTCTCTCTCTTTCCTTTCCTTGCCTTCTCTCCCCCCCTTACTGCTATCGACATGTAGTTTACTTATATACTAGAACTTTATCCTCAAAGTATAAACTGAATTGACTGTAAATTGTTGTCTTATTTTTGTTTAAACCTTACTTTAATTTTTGTTCTGTATCCCCCCCAATTTGTTGACTAAAAAAATTCTTTTGTGTATAATAGTTGAATAATTCTTTGGTTGTGTATCTTATCTTTCTTAATTTTAATTGGTTGGAATTGTATTTGTAACTAAAAAATAAAATACAAATCTTAATATCCTTTACAATTAGCGCTAATATCTGTTTTTGAGCCATTGACTTAAATTACGCGACAATTAGGATTAAAGGAACTTTTATATATTTAATTCTAATTTATTCATTTGGTTATACTGTACACATCTGTTCAATTGCAAAAAAAAATTAAGGATAAAATGATATCACTAATTAATTATATTACAATTTTTTTACCCTTTTATAAGTCATCATTATCCCAAGAAACTATTATATATGTATGCGCCGTATCAACAAATTTGTTTTTTTTTATTATGTAGTTACGATTTATGGCTGTTGTAATGACATTGCAATCAATTAATCAATTGCATATACATATACATATACAGCTACTCACAATAAGTTCGTCCGATTTTTTTCTGAGCGGAGGAGGTAGTGTACTGGATAAAATAAGAAATTCAAGTAATATGATTTATTCGTGTGTAGCCCAATTAATACTCTTTAAAAAATAATGATAAACATTATCACCATTCTACTTGATTACATCTCGTGGATAATGAAAGGGATGGCCATCGTGGTACTTGTAAATAGAAGAGAAGTTATATTAGTAACAGAACAGAACCTTCAGCTCTAAAAAGTTTATATTTTACTACAAGGTTGGAGAAATTTAGTGGAAAATTTTAACGAAAATGTTTCAAAAAAAAAGTGTTAAGAGATGTAACAAGCGGAATAAGAATGATGACGCCATGATTTATTATTAGTTTCTATAGTCATTGTAGTGTTTATCTGTTTTGTATATTAAAATTAATAATCGAGGTTTCTGATTACGGAACGTTAAACAACGGAAAATGGACTTTCGTTGTTGACCGAAGTTCGCGTTGCTTTTGTGCTCAGGAAAATCGGACGAACTTATTGTGAGTATAAACATAAACAGATATATTATTTTATGTAATTTATCGACAATGAAAATACACTAGCCACTTTGATATCTTCCATTAATTATCATTTCAAAATCTTATTAAGTATTGATTCAAAATGTAGGAAAATTACACAACAACAACAACAAAAAAAAATATTTATGATAAAGATCATCTCAATTTGTGTTATTCTGTTTCTCCTTCTTCCCATCATCATGAAAAAAAAAAAAAAAAAGAACAAATTCGCCTAATTCCGAAAAGTGGCGATGGAGGAGGGGGAGGAGGCTGAAACTTTGGATCTAATCACCGTTGGTAAATACAATACATACAGTACATAGTGAAACCAGGACCAAAAAAAAAATTGGTTTGTTTATTTCAGACCTTCGACATAACAATCTAATCAATGATCAAAGAGATCGCATATAATGGATCTTCTTTTCTCAGGGTGATTAACTATAATTTATGTTTTGTTTTATTTTTAATCCTGAATGATTATTGTACTTAAAGATATTTTCTTTATACAATAGGAAAGCTGGTGTTTATACCAATAATTTGTATATTTGATGGATATGGACTGAAAATACCGTAACTTATACACTAGATTTCAATACTCTAACTTTTCAAAATATTTCCATCACTGATTATTTTGACTACCTGAACACAGAAT
This sequence comes from Candida sanyaensis, assembly GCA_911254575.1. Classification (NCBI taxonomy): domain Eukaryota; kingdom Fungi; phylum Ascomycota; class Pichiomycetes; order Serinales; family Debaryomycetaceae; genus Candida; species Candida sanyaensis. The sequence continues at coordinate 23,618 of CAJVQF010000118.1, read as the reverse complement.
AACCATCATATTTGTATTACCATTTCATCTGATATTAAACTATCCCACACTGCTATCTTAGAGAAATACTTACATTGATATACAAGAAACATAATAAATTATCCACGTCTGATTACAATTACAATTACAAGAATTCATGGACAATTATCTTTAATAATTCTTACATCTTTACTTTTATACATAATATAAGCATAAATTAATAGAAAAATTTGCTGCAAAGTTCAAATTTTTTAGTCGTACACCAAACAAATAAAAAAAAAAAAAAAAAAGAAAGATTCCCAAACCCCCTTTTTTTTTAATTTGCATTGCATATCGAGAATGTTGCAAAAAAAAAAAAAAAAAAAAGGGAACGAGAGAGAGAGAGAAAGAGAAATCATGTTTATTTTTATTTATTTTTATTTAACAAAATGTCAACTTGTTTGATTCAAAAATTTTATTGTATCAATTGAAAATTACTTTACCTCCTTACATGAATCAATTGATGAAAAATAATAAATTAAACTCTAAATGGAATGAACATCTTGTTTCATTAAGAAATTAAACCAAAACCAAAGAAAAGAAAAAGAAAAAAAATAATTAAATTTGAAAATCAAAATAAAAATACCAAACCAATGCAAAAAGATGCAATGCAAAAAAAAATAAATTATTGGTTCTAGATTGAGATCTAAAATCTTTATTTGTTCCACGTAATAAGATTTGTTAATCTGGATTAAGAGATTAAAAGAGATTTCGATGATTCTTTTTCCCTACTATTTTAGTACATTTTACAGAACTAATCCCAAACCCCAAACCCCTGGCTAAATTTTTTCCCCATTTGAACCAATTACTAATCATAAAAGTTACTCTTTCTATGTTTAAATACTACGTTTTACACTTAATCCATGAATGTAATTAAATATAACATTATTAATTTTTATTTCTTATTTTGCATTTACTTCATACTGTACAAAAAAAAAGCAAATACCAACATGTACTATACTATACTATACATGTTTTTAAATCGTGTTAATCAGGAACTTTTTTTCAATATCTCATTTTATCATTCTCCAAGTATACTGTACATACAATTAAACATATCCATTTTTTTATGTCTTATTATTTTTTTTTTGCAATGAGATTTACCAAATTAAATAATACGTAATCATCTTGAGAAGGAATATTAAAGATAACAATATAATTAACATCCAAAACTTACATGTCAAAAAGAATAATATTTTTAACTTACATTTCAAAGTGGTGTATATTTTTGGAAAATGTACTGTAGGTCTACTATAATATCTGTAATGATTCAAGCATACAGGTATTTTAGTTTTTTAATTCTAGGTATAAATATATAATTACCAAATATTTACCTGATATGGAACGCATTTTTTTTTTGGTTTTTTTGCGTTATCCGTTACAATTATGAAACTAAAAAAAAAAATAAATAATAAATTCACAACAAGATAGAATGTCTTAGATACTATTACTATCACAGTACATTACAGTATATCATCACAGAGAGTTACTGTATGTACAAGTACATTTATACATGTACATTCGTTTTGTAAATTTTACATACACCAGAAGTAAAATTTCCTAATTACATTTTTTTTTTTAAGCTGCACAGGTTGCAAATTTAAAATATAAACAAACTAAAAAAAAAAAGAGGAATGAATTCAAAGTAATGTTTTTGTTTTTACTTGAATGTTGAATATAAATTCTTTTTTTTTAAAAAATTTATGAAATTTTATCTACTGTATCTTTTGACAATAATTTCAATTTATAAATAAGATTTGAAATCTCTCTCTTTTTTTTAATTTAATTTATTTATTTATTTGGTTGGTTAAAAAGTTTTTATTAGTATTATATAAATAATCAATTCATTATGTCATTTGATAGTGATTCAATTTTAAAATATTTCATAATTCCATCAGTTTTAAATCAAACTGAAAATCAAGAATTAAGTGAACAACAACAAAAACAACAAAAACAACAAAAGCAAAAACAACTTAGGAGGAAATCTTCAAGATTATCATTTTATAAAACTTCAAATGATATTAAATCTCCTTCTCATTCTCATTCTCATTCTCATTCACGTTCACTTTCATTTTCACGTTCATTTTCATCATTATCTAGAAGAAATCTTCATTTAAGTATACTGTCAATAAATCCATCAACTCCAAGTTCAACTCCACGTTCAACTCCAAGATCAACTCCAAGCTCAACTCCAATTCCAAGTTCAACTCCAAGTTCAAGTTCAACATCATCCTCATCCTCCTCATCAACTTCAACCTTATCAACTTCATCGACTTCAGCTTCACGAACGTCAATGTCAATCTCTTCAACCTCTCAAACACATTCAACCTCGAGTCCCTCAACCTCCACATCTTCTTCATCCTCCTCCTCATCATTAGGAAGAAAGACTACTCAATTAAGAAGAAAAATATCAATAATTTTAAAATCAACACCATCATCATCATCATCATCATCACCATCATCATCATCTTCAAATCCAGAACTAAATAATAAAAATCTTATTACCATCACTAATAATACCAATAATAATAATAATGATTCAGATTTACAAAGTATAAATTCAATAATTACAATTAATAATATAAAATCAAATATATCATGTTTTAATAATGATAATTATATTAAATTAAATAAAATTATATTTAATACTTCATTTTCAAAATCTTTTAATCATTGTAATCTTGATAATCAATTTAATAAAGAATATAAATGTTTGAATTTAACTAATGAAAAACAATATTGTAAAAATGATGATGATAATGATGATTATGATTATGAATATATAGAAGATTATGATTCATATGCAATTCATGAAAATGATAAATCAAAAGAAGAAAAAATTGAAAATGATTCATCAGAAATTGATGATATAATAACTTTATATTCTGATGCTAGTTCAATATTTAGTCGAAAGCAAAAGCAAAAGCAAAAGCAAAAGCAAAAGCCAAAAAAAAAAAACAAAATCTAATACATATGGTATAATTATTAAAATATCTTGATGAATTTAGTTATATTTATAAATTAAACAATTAATACCCATTCATTTAATCAAATTAACTATCCCTCAAGTGTTGTTGTTCCTTTTTTGTTCTTTCTTTTTCTGTTTAATATTTCAGTTCGTTATATATATATGTGTTTTATTTATTTATTTATTAATGCGTAAATTTATATTAGTATTTTATTTTCTTTTTCTTTTATACAATATATATATATACAGTACATTTTTTACTTTTCTTTTTCTTTACTTTCTTATGTTTTTTTAACTAAGTATATCACCTAATGAAATTTTCGATCTACTTATATTTTCAACAGTTGGTTCATGGGGTTTAATTTCTTTTTCATCTTCCTTATACTCAATTATATTTGGTTTATAAATTAATTCTAATTTATCCAATTCATTCATAATTCCATAATTTTCTCCATTTAATGGTGTACTTAAATTAGTTTCATTTTCATTTCCATTGTCATTGTCATTTCCATTTGTCTCATTATTATCATTTTTTGTAATCTCCATTTTATCATCATTTCCTCTATGATAACATGATTGACATAATACTCTATCACCTGCTTCATTTTGGGGCCACCAAATTGGTGAGGTTTTAGTTTGACATTTCTCACATATATGTAATACTCTCTTGGATGAGTCAATTATATCATCCTGTAATTGATAATAATGTTTAAAATTTTCAATATAATTCATCAGTTTCATTTGTCCAGATATCTTGGCCGTTTTATTCTTTAATAAATCTTCCAAAAATAACTTCATTAATGGTTTTTCTTCATTATCAGATGAATTAGTTCGATTTGTTACTCTTTTACCTAATGTTCTCAAACTTAAAATGGTTTCTTTAGATTGATCATGTTTAGGACAAACCAAAATTGCCTTTAATCTACCAGTATGTCCATCAACTTTAACTAATTTATCCTTTGATTCCACCAATTTAAATCCTAATTTAAAGTTTGGTGTATCTTGTGCACATGTTATATGATAATAATGATCCGTCTCATCACACAACTCACATTTGATAATAGCTCCATTCTTTGACTGACAAATTTCACACATGTATCGATAATTATTCAAAAAAATCTTATCCACATTATTGATTGAAACATTATTAGTAATTCCTCGATCAGTATTGTTTGTTTTTGGTTGATTAAATTCAACTAGTTCACTATTGAAAACAGCACACAATAAATGACACCATCTACCATTATCAATGGACTTCAAATAATCTGGTCTCACAAATGGTGATCCTAAAATTGATAACTCATAATTCGCTTCATTTGCAAGACAACAACAACAAGAATAAATAGCAGAATGTACAGGTCTCATATCATTACAACACGGCTCACATAACCATTCTTTAACAGGAGTCTTCAAGTTATTGATATTATCTATTGAAATTCCCGCACATGAAGCATGAACATTTACCCCACATGATGAACAAACCAACATCTCCAACAATGAGGAATTTTTGAAATTATTATCATGTTCTCTACAAACACAACAATTTCTTTCTGATGGTTCAAAAGGTAATTCAATAGAAGATACTGGTACTTGTACAGTAGAAAAATGAGCATTAACATCAGTTAATTGTCTTGTACGGAAATTTTCAATCAATTCAGTAATAAATGTATTGGCTTTGGATAATGGAAGTTTTTTTACCAATTTTTTAATTTCAGGTGCTTTATAATTCTTATTGTATAAAAGTCGTTTCATTTGTTCATTGGTAAATTTATCAGGAATACTAGAAGAAACATTATTGTTAACAATAGGAGTCGGAGTTGTATTTTTGGGAGTTTCTGTCTTTTCTTCCTTGACTTTTGATCTCTTTTTAACTGGAGTAGCCGACAGAGGCAGTGATCTCTTTTTTGTCTCCAGTTTGATTTCAATTTTTATAGATGGCTTAGGCAGTGAGGTCAGTTCTGATTTTGTAATATTTGAGACTGTACTTCCTGTTTTGGATAAATTAGTTGCCGGTGCGGTAGCAGTTATTGTTGTAGCCGGCGTGGTTGCCGTGTTGGTAGCGACATTCGTGGATGATGATGATGATGATGGCGTCAGTGTCACCAATGGTATTGGAAGACTCAGTGCATTCTGAGTATAGTCAAGAATGGCAGTTGCATCAGCTGCCAATTCAGGTTCAAGTTTCTTCTTCCAGGTATTTCCTTTACCATTTGACGACTTTTTCGAGATTTGGGTTGGATCCTCCCAGATTACCGCATAACGTCTCCATAACCTTGCACATCTAAAACATAACGCAACAACTTTGTTATCCGGATTAACTTTCTTGGCATCATGACCTGTAATTCTAAACCATTGAATTGAGGTGTCAGTTTGACAATGTTTACAAATAAATGATTTTGGTAGTTCTATCTTTGAGCTTTCATACGATGAATCATCCTCCGGGTTAGCTAGGTCATCTAATTGTTGCTTTACTACTTTCTGTTCATCTTTAACGATATTTTGTACTTTTTTTTGGATTCTACCTTCATAATTACCCCAAATTTCACGACCACTAGGGGTCTTTTTCCACAAATAATAAAAACGGACCACCATAGCAGAAGGTTGGGTTTTGACTTTTTTGTAAACTGGGTACAATTCACTTCCATATAGACGAACACCATTTTCAAATCGCTTAATTTCTTCTTTGGAGAACACAGGCTCCTTTAGTTTCTTTTTATCCAACGTTTGTGCCTCCTTAAATGCTGCTTCTGTATCACCGTTGTTGTTCATGTAAGACAACAAAATAGAATCCATGAAATTTGGAGAGTTTGGTGACAAACCAAGTGCTTCAGCTATTGGTGCACATTTAGTGACGTAAGCATCTAGTTTTGAAAAATCATCCTCAAGATCTTCATCAGGAGTCTTCCATAACAATGTACATGTCTCACCTTCCCCATCATCAACACCACGTTCAATATATCCTTTAGGTCTAGGTTGTAACCATGGTGGATATTCTTTTGGATTTACATCGCTGTATTCCTTTGGAACAAGTAACTTAGATGGTTCCTCAACAACTTCTTCTGGAATATTTTTTGATCTTGGTCTTCTATTACTATTTGGATTACCTCCACTTGCCTTCTTTTTTTGTGGTTTTTCAACATCATAGTAAACTATAGGATGACCATCACATTCAGGGATATATGTCGCTTGATGCTTAGCTCCTATTCTCGTGGATGCTCTTGGGTAAGGAGATCTATCATCAACATCAACTCCATCTTCTAGTCTTGCATATTGGCCCAAATATCTCATAGACCATTCCTCTTTAATTCGTCTTTGTATAAATGTGTTATCCTTATCCTTCCGCAAGAACTCTATAGCAAGGTTCTCATACTTAGGTAATGTCATGCCGTTGACAACAGATGATTCTCTTGATACAGGCGTCGGTTCTCGACTAAGTTCAGCCTCCAATGAGCTTAATACACTTAATTCACTGGCCAATTGATCTTGATTTGATGATTTATTGTCCGATAACATGACAAGTTTATTTTGGTGATAATGTAATTCGTGTTTTTTGGTACATGTTGCACAAGACCAAGAAAACCCACGACTAGGTTTTTTTAACAATGGTGGGTCTAAACAATACATATGGTAATATTTTCCACACTCACCACAACTTATAGAATCTGGATTATCACACCATTGACCACAAATTTCACAACTACATGAATTGGAACTGAATGTATTCAACAATGACTTGGTACGTTGACTCTCAACAAAAATAAACTCAAATCTCTTGTTTAAAGCAATCAAAAAATTTTTACTCTTGGAATTTTCAATTTCTGCGTATTGTAACAAATTGTTCGTCAGCAAAACATCATAAAATTTAATCATGTAACGATCAAATAATTTATCAAAATAAAAATGATTTGGCTTTTGGATATAAGTATCAAGTCCTGATGAGGCTGAAGGTGATACTGATTTTTTGGTTCCTCGTTTTGTTTCTTTTAAATGTGATTGTATAAATTGATCCTCTATATCTTGTTTATGTTGAACTTCAACTAATCCTCGGAAAGAACTAATGGGACAAGTGTCAGTGTGCATTGATGCAAATAATAATCGAGAATCAGATGTGATTTTTGATATATCTCTTGGTCGATAAAACCATTGTATTTGAAAAGTATAGTCCTTAGCATCAACAACCTCACTTGTTGAATTTACAGAAACAGATTTTTGGTTGCTATTCTTGTGTTTGAAACCCATAACTCTACCAATATAGTATGGCTCACCAGGAGGTTCACTAATCATGTAGATGTATTGACCTTTGGAAAGACTGAAAATAGTGGGTTTAGGTTTACGTCTACTACTGGTACTATTATTCTTTGTGGGTGTAAATTGATTAGGACAATACAATGTTTGTGATTTTATGTCAATATAGGCATCTGTGAGGTTTAACCGACATGAAAAATAATCCTCTGGTTTTGCAGGTGGTTGCCAATTGCTGGGAACTTTATTAGGAGTTGTTGTACCATTTGATGGTGATTGACTGTCTTCATTCTTGGGTGTGGATCTTTTGCTGGTATTTGAATTATTGGTTCTTTTTTTGGAGGTAGAAATAGTCAGGTTTATGGATGTAGAAGTTGACATGGAATTCTGCGAATCATAATCTAGACTGTTCAAATCAAGGGCATCATTATAAGTTTTGTTGATAGTAGCCTTTCTCCTTGGCCTAGATGCAGTTTCGGACATTACTATCAAAAGTTTATCAAAGAAAATTCCAAATTCGAAATATTAAATAAATAAAAAAAAAAAAAAAAATTATGCTAAAAAAAATTTTCCCCTTGGATATGGAACGGATATTTGGGTTGTCTGAAAATTTGGGATTCTTTAGTGTATTCCAAAAATTTTTTTTTTCTCTTATTCTAAAAGCAAAAAAAAAAAAAAAAAAAAAATTAATAATAATAACAAAAATTGGCAAGAATTAAGGTAATAAATATTGAGTTGTAGTTGAATATGACTTGAAGTTGGATGGTCTTGTTGATAAAACTAATCGTATATTATATATTGTCAAGAACAAAAAAAATCCAATACAACTAATGAAATTGATATTTGCCTAAATTATGAGAGGAAAAACCAGAACGAGACTTAAGGCGAGAGAATAAAAAAAAAAAAAAATAATAAGAAAAAATGCACGCAATAATTTTAACATTTTTGGCTTGAGATTTGTGTGTAAAAAAAAAATACATGTCAATAAAGTATGATCATACTGGCGGGTCGAATTACCACGACAATTGGAAAAAAAAAAAAGAAAATGTTTCCCCCTTTAGTTAAATGTCTGTTGCCATATTTGGCAAAACCCTAAAACATGACATCTTACGAATTTTTCTTTATTGGTTCTATTCATTCTATACTTTTATACAAGTCCATCTCTTAAAGAACTTTCGATCTTCTCAATTTCTTCAATACTTGTAGCTATTTCAAGTTTCTTCAATAATTCTTGTTTCTCTTCTTCAGTAAGTTTCTTAACCACATTGTTAACTTGTCGATCAGCTTTATCAATTTCATTACCCTTACTTCTCGTAGCGTTTAATAATCTTGATGCTTCACTATTAAACACTGTATGGTCCTTACCAAATAATTCTTCAGCCTGTATTCTCTCTGCTTGTTTGACTTTTTTAAAATCCAATACTTTCAATGATGGAATTAACCAAACGATAAATAACCTATAATTCTCTAATTTAGTTATTGGATTACCTATCAATACCAACGTTTCAAGCTTTGGGAATTTTTCCTTAAAAATTGGTTGAAATTTGTAAATATTATTATTGTACAATGTAATCGACTTAATTTGATTATTCAGTGGGAAAGTATCCTCATCTATATACAGAATATTATTATTTGATAATAATAGATCTTCGAGTTTTTTGAAATTTGGAGGTATATCACTCAACTTAATCAATTCATTATTGGATAAATCTAAAACATGATACTTGTCATTGGTTATACTTAAATTTCCCAATTCAGTTAATTCCAAGTCCCTTAGTAGAATAGTTAGTTTTCCTTCTGGATTTAATATTATAGGAGCATCATTGATTTGTTGGGATGTAAGTCTCATATCGTGTTGTTATACCTAGAACTTTGCAGCACGATTCAATTGATGAGCAGCCATATCTCGTGAAAATAATTTTTTTTTTTTTTTGTTTTCACTTTCTGGTTGTCTCGCTTTGTTTTTCTGCTTCATGCGTCAACAGGGGAAGAAAAAAAAAACGCAGAAAATGAAAAACGAAATCTCAGTGGAAAAGAAAAAAAAAAATATTTCAGATGGACACAAACAATCAATAAACAAAACAACCAGCGTCCATTATAAAACAGCTACCATACATCATTTTATAGTGCATACAACCCATTGATTAACTTCTTTCACATGATTGAACTAGAGGATAGAGAGATTCCTGTGATACCAGGTAATAGATTGGACCAAGAAGATGCACAAGAATTGAGATTGATGATTGCAGAATTATTAGGTAGAAGAAGCACTGCCTTCCCAGGTTCTCAACCGGTTTCATTTGAAAGAAGACATTTAGAAGAAACTTTAATACAAAAGGATTATTTTGTATGTGAAAAAACCGATGGTTTAAGAGCTTTGCTTTTTTTAATTAATGATCCAGAAAAGGGTGAAGGAGTCTTTTTGGTTACTCGTGAAAATGACTTTTATTTTATTCCAAATATTCATTTTCCTTTGACTACCCATGAAACCCTAGAGAAGCCAAGTTATCATCATGGATCTTTACTTGATGGTGAATTGGTTTTGGAAAATAGAAATGTTAGTGAACCGGTTTTGAGATATGTTATCTTTGATGCATTGGCCATTAATGGTAAGTGTATAGTTGACAGACCATTGCCTAAAAGATTGGGTTATATCACAGAGAATGTTATGAAACCATTTGATAGTTTCAAGAGAAATCACCCTGAGATTGTTAGTTCCCCGGATTTTCCATTTAAAGTGGGTTTCAAAACTATGTTAACTTCATATCATGCCGATGATGTTTTGAGTAAAATGGACCAATTATTCCATGCATCTGATGGGTTAATTTACACATGTGCTGAAACTCCTTATGTTTTTGGTACTGACCAAACATTATTGAAATGGAAACCAGCTGAAGAAAATACAGTTGACTTTCAAATAGAGTTTGTTTTTAACGAAGTACAAGATCCCGATTTGGATGAAAGAGATCCATCAAGTACTTATTTAGATTACGATTCCAAGCCAAATACGATAAAATTAAGAGTATGGCAAGGTAGTAACGTACATACAGACTTTGCAAAATTAGACCTTTCTGATGCAGATTGGGAGAGACTAAAAGCATTAGGTGAACCATTACAAGGTAGAATTGCCGAATGTCGCAAGTCACATACCAAAAAAGGATTCTGGGAGATGTTGAGATTTAGAAATGATAAAAGTAATGGTAATCATATAAGTGTGGTAGAGAAGATTTTAGTATCAATAAAAGATGGTGTTAAAGAAAAAGAAGTTATTGAATGGTGTCCTAAAATATCAAGAGCATGGAAGAAACGTGAAATGGAAAGACGAAATAAACATAATGGAATGGGAACACAACCACCAGCACCACTACACCATCATCCATCACGCAATTCCATACCGCATGGAGATGAGCCTGCAGCAAAGAGACAAAGAACAAGTTCAAATGGTAATCACGAGCACTTTCATCAAGCACCACCACCATCACAACAACAGAAACAACAAAAACCACCAGAACAACCAATGCTAGACGATATCCCAACTTACGAAGATAGTGACGACGAATAAATAGAAAGAAAGAAACGTAGAAAAAGCAGTCAAAAAAAAAAAAAAAAAAAAACGAAATTAAAAATAAAATAAAATAAAATACATTGTATAATTTGTACTATAAATAATTACTATAAGAAAACAAGCATTTATCAATACTTGTATATAACGAGATTAAAATTAATAATAACTAGTAAACCATTATCTAAGCCCAGGTTTGTAACTGTTCATGGAATTCAATTTTGTATTTAGAAGAATCCAAGTTTTCCTTAACGGCATATCTAACTTCATCAACCATAGCTGGGTGACCACAAGTGATGAAAGCAATTGGAGAATTAGTTTCTTGAATATCTTTTTTAACTTCTTCTTCGATGTTTGGACGACCTTCAATAAATTCAACATTATCGAAAGTTTCTTTAATACTTGAAATGATTGATTCAGATGAAGAATTAACGGAATTCTTCTCATTAAAGTCTTCATTCTTTTCAATAGAACTAGTATTATTATTACTATTGAAACATTCTAAACCAGTAGCATCTTGAGGTTGAGTAACGTAAATAGTGGTATTTATAGAAGTTTTCTTCAAGTATTCTAATTCTTCTTTGAACCAAGTAAGTGATTTCCAGTTTCTAACAACCCAAACCAATTTAATGGATTGATTCTTGGCTTTTTTAGCAACATCAACACATTCAGAATAAATACCTGGAATACCATTACCACCAGCAACATAAACCAAGTTATCACATGAACGACCGGCACCACTTGGGGCACCATATGGACCTTCAACTAAAACTCTAATACTACCAGTTTGACCAGGAGAGTTGTATAAGCTCTTTGCAATTTTTTTGGTAATACCATTCTTGATTTTGGTATACAAGACAATTTTATCATTTGCTTCAGTAGCAGTAAAGGTGAAAGGATGAGATTGCCAGAATAAACTTGGTTTAACAAAATGAATAAAACAATGACCACCTGGAATAGATTTCCAGTATTTTGGTTTTGGAATAATAACTTTCAAAGTTTCATCACCTTTAATAGTAACTTCTGCTTTTGGAGCACCAAAGAAGAGAATTCTACCAATACGGACAGCTCTATCAAAAACCCAAATTGCAATAGCAGACCACATGAAATCACCATATCCCATACGATCAAGATGGAAAAATCCACCAACAACAAAGAAAGTTGCAAGAACAATATGAATTAAAAAGAAAACTTCATACCAGTTTCTTCTAAAAAATAACATAGCTTGGAATAAAATAAAACCACCACAAATGGTTGCAACGGTACCCCAAATCATGAATTCACTCTTCATACGTTTGGCATATTTGCCAGTAGCTTTATCAGAAACAGAAAAGGCAATGGAGTGTACAATGACCAAAAGAACAGAAATACGGGAAATCCATCTATGGTACATGATAAAAGTAGAGAAACTCCAACCAGTTAACCACTGTAAAATATTATTACGACCACCAAATAAGATCAACAATGGAATCAAATAACTGACAGTAATACCAGTTCTATCAGCAATGAAATGACCTAATTCAGCATTCTTGGTAGTATATTGTGGATTATTTTCAACATGATGAATATGCAAGGCATTTAAGAAACCGGTAAGCAATACAAACACAATAATAATAATAGTTTCAATTCTTTTTGGAATCAAACCATCAAAAAATCCACCCAACCCCAAAGTGAATTCTTGAGATTTCTTTTTGGTAAAAGTAGCTGGTAAAAAGATATTCTTTCTGAAGAAATTGACAACTTTACCAGTGATATTTGAATAAGTTCTTGGGAAAATTTTGACAAATAAATTAAAAGCAATGGCAATGGCAATAACACCAGCCCAATATCCTAACATAATAGCACCATAATCCAAGGAAAGGTTAAAATTATTGTAGTACATAGTATAAGCTCTTCTAAATGGAACAAAAGGTTCATTGTAGTTGATACGTAATGGTGTAGTTAAGATTTCAGTTGTAGTAGTAGAAGAACTAGACCCACTAGTTTTGGAAGCTTTACTAGAAACAGTTTTGGAAGCAGATGCAGCATCTTTGTTGTGAGCACTAGCAGAAGTAGTCATGGATGAGTCAGCAGAAGCAGTCTTGGATGAATCAGCAGTAGCAGTCTTGGATGAATCAGCAGAAGCAGTCTTGGATGAACCATCAGAAGCAGTTTTGGATGATTTACTTGACTTCTTAATCTTTGTAGCATATTCAGTACCATTAACAGCAAATTCATTTTGAATTTCGGCATATTTAGAATAAAACTCTTCCGATGTCAGATTACATTTTTTGTTAAACATATTGATAAGACTTGTGTCGTTGTTATAACCAGTAACAAAACAATCAGATAAAGTACCAAAACCTGGGTCTTGATGACAATAACATTTATAGTTGAATGAGTTTTTACCACCAGATGCTTTACAGACGCTACCGTATTTGGCAATGAATCTGGTACATGCTTGCATAGCCATGTCTAATTCATTATATTGTTTAGGGGATTTACCTGAAGCTTCAGCAAATACCACAAATGTGAATAATAATCCAAGGAAATTTAACACTTTCATATTGTCTATAAAGGGAGGTAGGAAAGATATATAGACTGTTGATCCAAGGAATCTAAAAAAGAAATTGTACTATTGAAGGAAAGTAGAAGTTGCGAAAAAAAAAAAAAAAAAAAAAAAATCACATAAATGTGGGAAGATTTAGAGGGAATACTTTGGAGTTTAAATACACAGAGATCTGGGAGAAAATATAAATGTCTTCTCATTGTGAATTTTGATCCTTTGAAATTACTTGCAGTCTTTGAAAATATTTAGAAGAGAAAGATCGTTTTAATGAAGTGTATGATTGGTTCTAATCTTTTCCATCAATTAGCCATTGTGCAAATGTATATAATATTGTAAGTACGCAATATGAAATGGCACATCATATCACAAAAATAAACTTACACTGAATTTAAATTATTCAAACTTTTTTTTTATTTTACTTTGCTTGGCATATAGGTAGTTTTGATGTCATTCTACCAATAGGCAGTTAGAAAAAAGCAATATGTTGTCGGATTTTATTTGTTGTACACAAAGTTTTGCATTCTTTCATTATGCATCGCTTTAACTAAGCAAGGAGGAAAAAGTTTTTCTTGTCTTTTTTATCCGTTACGTATAGAAATCTCTTGGACGGATTATTCCAAGGGGAACAGAAAGTCAAGTAAAAGAAATGTGCTAATACGATAATTAATTATATGAAACCGAGTTACTTGGCAAGTCAAATGATTCTAGGCATAATTACAGTATAAAAGCTAAGGGTCTTTCTGTTGATTTAGTTGAAGGAGGCTAAAAGTTCTTGCTACAAATAACGAATCAAAAACCGCTAGTTATCCAACTTAGCAAACTGTTCGCTCATTTGTCGTCCATTTGACTGTTACTGATTGTATTGTGAAATTACGGTAGTTGAGCAAATGATAACAATCACAATGAAATAAATTAAAACCATTGTAAAGAATGATTTTGTTTTTTGGGATGGTTAGGAAACGTAACTGCATACTAATACCCAGATACATAAACTCTAGTTTGATAAGTTAAATCTTGGCAGCCATATGGAATGTACTAGTTTGGATATTCATTTTCCTTTCATTGATTTTTGCCTTGTGTATTTCAATTTTTGGATTATGCATTAATTTGACGCACACAAAATAATTCCGATAGTTTGAGATGGAATGAGAAGAAATGAAATTTACAAACCAAATTATTAACCCTTTTACAAGGGGGCAATGAAAGAATAAGTTTCTTTTTCTAATACATATTTTGGGTTATTTAATTAACCGATTGTCGAATTGAACGAATAAAAGGGTTTGAAATCATATGATTCCATTTAATTGAGTACAATGGATTATTCTTTATTAATCAGAAATGGCGGTGTGTCAATGTGTCAAACCTTTTTTTTTTTTTTTGTTGCCTGAATCCGGACTACCGTAACTACTGATGAAAAAGATTAAAAAAAAAAAGAAATAAATTGTTTACCCCTTTTCTTTTGTGCATGGGCCTGAAAATTATAAAAGTTTCTTTTTATTTATTTATGTTGTTGAGACTATTGGTTTACCTAACATCTGATTATGCAAGCCAAATGAATGATTTCTTTTAGGTTTACTAATTCTTTGAGATAACCCAAATATCTGAATATAATATACAACATCTTATTATGAATTGACGGTTCGGAAATTCTTTTTCGTGGCTTAGTAAATACAAGGCTTGAGAGTAACCACCAAACGGCTAAAGGCATTTCTTAACATCCAATTTTAGAGAAATTGACGTAAAGGAAAAAAAAAAATTTTTTTTTGTAAACTAAAGTTACAAACAAGCTTTGATTTAAAGTGATGGAATCATTAAGTATACACTAATATTCAAACATTTTCCAGTTTTTTCTTTTCTTGATCAAACAAAAAATAATATAACTTAAGCAAAGGAGTGTTATCATCCAGCGTTACAAAATTATTCAACTGTTGTTGATTATTCAAAGACTCCTGTCCTTTCCTATATTTTCAAAAGCCGAAATTCGGAAAGGGGAACCTTGCAAAATTTATTAAATGAAAAATGCAAACAACAAATTACGTTTACCAACATACCATAAGGCAATTGTTCTTGATTCGTTTTGTTACTATTCATTCAATTGTATTATTGCGCAAGTTATTTTCCACCCAAAAAAAATTTTGTAGATCGTTACTATCACAAAGTCAGAACATGCATGTTACGGAGAATATGGGAGGAATAGAATTATCCTACCGTTCTTAGTTATTTTTTCTGATGGCTATTATTAAACCGTTTAAATCAATGCAATATCTAAATTTGCTAGCACTTGGTAGTTATTTTTTTTTGTTTGTTTGGTTGGAGTGTGTGTGTGTGTGTCGTCATCGGTTGTAAACCCATTAAATTAAATTAAGCTTATACTGTATATCTTATATCCATCCAGAGAGAGAGAGAGATGCATAGTTATTATTACCAATTACATTGTTTTACATCTGATTGATAATAAATCTGGTATTTCATTTGTTTTGAATTTCCAAACTAACAAATATTTTGTAAATAATATTCTTCCCAGTAAGAGTAGCTAAAAACAGACATGCTATAAACGAAAACCATACCAAATCCATTCATGTTCTGACTTACAGGAAATAAAATAAAAATCACTGTATATTAAAGACAATTGTTAAAGGAAATGCACCAATTAAAAACTGGAGTAAAATAAACTACATAAGATATATCGCACTACCGGAGAATTTCTTATCTTCAAGTAACCACATTTTTTTCATTTCGACCAATCATTTGATAATAATTGAAATATAAATTGAATAAATAATATAATGTATGTATGTATGTACAAAATAAACAAATGATACACAAAGACATATACTTAAAATATACCAAATAAAGCAATTCCCCCGATAACTACCAGTTTTGCAATTGTTCAAAGTAATCAACTCTGTATTTAGTATTGTCTAGATTTTGAGTAACTGCACGTCTTAATTCATCAACCATTACCGGATGTCCACAAGTGATAAAAGCAATTGACAGATCGGTATTGGCGGTTTCATATTCAACAAGAGCATCCATTGATGGTTTACCTTCAACAAATTCAACATTTGGTAACTCACCACGTAAATTTGCAATCACCGAATTAGGATAGGAATAAATTGATAAATCAGCCGATTTTGTGTCACTCTTTTCAATGTTCTCTTTTTCATCTTCAAATGGGTTATGCGGTGGTTTCTTGTGACTTCCCAATTCATTAAAATATTCTAATCCATTCAAATCATCTGGACGAGTAATGAAAACTGTAGGTTGAACTCTAGTATCTTTCAATCTCTTTAATTCATCAACAAACCATAATACAGATTTCCAATTTCGAATAATCCAAACCAATTTGATCGTCTTATTTTCAGGGGCTTTCTTATCAACATCAACGGATTCTGCGTAAAGTCCAGGAATACCATTACCACCAGCAACATAAACCATATTACGACATCTACGGGCAGGACTACTTTCACCATAGGGACCTTCAACAAGAACTTTCATTGAAGATATTCTATTTGGTGTATTTGATAATTTATCGTACAATGCAAGGGTGATTCCTGTTTTAACTTTACAATAAAGAATAAAGGAGTCTTCTTCATTTAAACCAATTGTAAATGGATGTGATTGCCAGAAACGAGTTGAAGTGAGGAAATGAATAAACACATGACCACCCGGTCTTGGTTTCCAGGACCTTGGTGTAGGAATAGTTATTCTGATGGTTTCATCCGCTACCAATTCAAGTTCTGCAGTTTTAATACCAAAAGAAAACATTTTCAATAATCTAATGACACGATCAAATACCCATACCGCAACGGCAGCCCAATAATAGTCATCATAAGATAAAGGTTTAACATGATAGAGAGTACCAACAACAAAGAATATAACCAATAAAACATGACTAACGTAAAAGAATTCATACGTCCGTATTCTAAAGAATATCATTCCAAAGAGGAATATAAACCCACCACAAACACATGCAACTGTGCCCCAAACAACATTGTTTGTTTTCATATTTCTTGCAAAGGTGCCATTAGCTTTGTCATAGATGGCATAAGTAACCCCATGAACAAAAACCAAGGCAATGACAACTCTTGAAATCCATCTATGGTACGTTAAAAAAGTAGAATATTTCCA
Source organism: Candida sanyaensis (assembly GCA_911254575.1). Lineage (NCBI taxonomy): Eukaryota > Fungi > Ascomycota > Pichiomycetes > Serinales > Debaryomycetaceae > Candida > Candida sanyaensis. Next base: position 6,149 of record CAJVQF010000118.1, on the reverse strand, counting down.
CCCAGTTAACCATTGGAAAAAATTATTTCTTCCAGCAAACAAAATCAGTAATATAACCAAGTATTGAACCAAAACTCCAGTTCTTGTGGCAATTAACCCCGATAATTCTTGACGAACTGTTGGATCTTTGGGATTTCCTGGAATATGATAGATATTAAGCCCTGAAAACACAATTGTCAAGATTATAAATCCAGCAAGAATAAGGGATTCTAATCTAGAGGGAATAAACCCACTAAACAACCCACCAGAGTACAGAACTTCTTTACATTTGGATTTATTAAATGCTGCTGGTAATCCAATGTTTTTTCTATACCAGTTGACAAATTTTCCAATAAATGCATTTATCATACAACCCAAATATTTTTTCAAAACAAAATTGATTATAGTTGCAAACAAAAGAATAACTGCCCAATATATAAACAATATTGTACTATAGACAATAGAATGGTTTGTGTTTTGATAAAATAATTCATATGATTTTTGATAGACTGCAAATGATCCATTCGTGTAATTATACAAAAATGGTGTTTTTGCAAGTTGATCTTCAGTCAAAGTGTCCCATCTTTTGGATAACATATCAAATGAAAAATTTCTAAATGCGATGGTGTTAAAATTTAAAGCAAGTTGATATTTAATATACATGGAGTCATAAGTCATGTTACAAACTTTAGCAAATCCATTGATGATCTGAGAACTATTGCTATATCCATTAATAAAACAATCCATAATGGTAGCAAATGCCGGAATTGAATTACAATAACAATCGTAATTATGACCTCCCCATTCTTTCGGGGCTAAACAAACAGGATTATGATTTGTGATCCATGCGTTACATGTATATTGCGCAATGTCTAATGGGGTATATTGATATGGATGCCCTGCCACCACGACAGTTATAAGTGACAGTAATAGTAGAATCAAGCTATTAAATCTCATGGTGTTCTGATATATTACTTTATAAACCAACTTGATTAAAGAATAAGTAAAGATGAAACAAAAGGAAAATATTTCCCTTTAAAAAACAAAAGATTGGACAAGTATCACAGATTTTATAAATTTGTTTATTAGGGCGTCTCATTGCAAAATATTAGGGGAAAATAAAAAAAACAAAACAAATTCCTGTTGTCATTTGTTGTTGATTCCTTTGATGATCTTCCTAGTAAATCCTTTTTATTCCCTTTGAAAGTTTCATGATAATATTTGATCTTTTATCTTTATTATTTTTTTTTCTTTATGTTTTGCACCTAATGGTTGGTCGCAATGTTCTTAATATGGATGGCGAGAAAAAAAAGATCGACAATTCTGATATCTAACATAAGACCCTTTTGAATGGAATGTAAATATTCAAGTAAAATGTAAAAAAAAAAAAAAAAAAATAAAAAGAAAACAAAGTACTGTTGATGATTATTCCTTCTTTGTTCATCTTGTTCAGATTATTTCTTTAAAGTATTTGTCTTCTTCTATGATTTTGCATAAATAGCCATCATTATTACTTACATAAGATAAGAAGTGTTATTACAATTACAGAACCATAGACTTCACAAAATAAATATTACCATTTATTACTAAAACTATTCAACTATCCAATACTATTTACACAAATTATCAAGAGAAGCAAAAACTCATTTAAAATTCATCCATCTTTCTATCCTTGTTTAGTAATTTTCTATCTCCACAAATAAAATTTAAATTTCTTAATGATGTTTTTCTAAAGGTTCGATGACCAACTTATCAAAAGTATACAATTGAGAAATAGTAGTTTGTCTAGTTAACAAAGCTAATTGATTTATTCCTTCATTATATAATTTACTAACTTCTTCTTCATTCGTTATACCTTTATTTGCTTTAAATGTATCATGAACCTTTCTTTTGGTATATTCTCTAAAATTATAGTTGTCAAATTTATAAGCTTTGTTTAATAATTGTTTATATAATTGTAAGACTTGCTTTGAATTAGTCATTATGATTGATGATAATTTGATTTGATTTGATGTAATGGATTGATTAGCTATGACATGAAAAAAAATGATCGATGAATCAATTTTTTTTTTCTTCCCTGTTTCGGATTCGGAAGAAAACATCAAACTACTTTAACCCGTAGCGTCAAAAGAAAAAAAAAATAAGAATTACAAATTGTATCCAATTACACGACTAATCCCCAATATCACAATTAACAGCAAGTTACTTTCTACAATACAACAAACCATCACACGACACGTCTATTATTAAATAATACAAACTAACTAACTAAGTGCGCCCTGTTTCTACTTCTTCTTCTTCTTCTGCATGTTCAGCAGCCATTCTTTGCAAATATTCTTCCATTTCCTTATTGTTCATATGTTTCTTGTTTCTAGAAGATTTCTTTGCCTTTGCTTCAGCCATTAATTCTTCAAAAATTCTAGCTTCTTCTTCTTCTTCTGGAGATCTTTGAACTCTAGTCATTTCTTTACCAATAAATAACAAAGCTTCAGCTCTTGCTGATCTTTCCTTTCTAGAAATATTTCTATCACGTAAAATAGTATGACAAACTTTTTTCAAAACATCGACAACTTCAAATTTAGTAGATGCCCAAGCAGTAGCCAAAAATTTACCTGTAATTATTCTTTCCCTTTCTGCTTCAGCTATTAATTGTTCTGGTGTTGGTTCAACTCCAGCTGCTTGTAAAGCTAAGAATTTTTCATGTTCTTTAACCATTTGTTCAATTGATAATTGGGCATCAACAGCAGTTTTCAAAATAGAATATCCATTTCTAACTGAATCGGTCTTTGATTTAACACTTGTGAAAAGTTTGGAAACCCCAAATGTTTTTGATGCGGCAATTGCTGCATGTGCTTGTTCAGTATAAATATTACCAATTAAATGTAACAATTGAATACCAAAACTTTCAATCTTCATATCTTCAAATTCAGTATTCAATTTTCTAACAAATGCATCCAATGCCTCTTTATTATGCTTAGCAGTTTGATAGTTTTCAATTCTAATCAACAAATCTTTAGATAAATCTTGAACTCTCTTTATCTTTACTTGTCTAGCTTCTTCTTGTAATTTCAAAATTTCTTGTCTCTTTTCTCTAGACATCTTTTGCTTCTTCTTTTTGTTAATTTCATCACTTGTTAAACCATGGGCAACATCTTGATTTGGTTTATTAACTGAACTAGTTTCAGAAAGATGCATTGATTGGGTAGATTCACTCAAATCGTTTTCTTCTTCATGATCCATAACTTCAGCAGCCTTGGTGATATCATTCAACATACTCAATTCACCAATCCAATCTTTAAATGCTTCACCTCCAAATACCATAGTGAAAAATTCATTTGGATCCATTTCTTGTTGTTGTAAATTCGAATTTTCTTTCATTCCTTCAACACCAAACTCATCATAAATTGCTCTACTATCAGGATCTGATAAAATACGATATGCTTCACCTAATTCTTGAAATTTTTCAGATGCTGTTGGATCATTTGGATTCTTATCTGGATGTAATTTAATAGCCTTTTTTCTATAAGCTTTTTTCAATTCAACATCAGTGGCATCAACTTCCACTTCTAAAAGTTCATAATATGTAGTATCCTTAACTTTAACCATTATTTATCGCCGTTATTCTTGATGGTGGGTGGTGATAGTTTACTTTATATGATAATTTTTTATTTTATTTTTTTTTTTATTTTTTGCTTTTCTGTTGCTGGTGCTAGCTCGGTTTTAAAGGAAATTTACCGGGCGATCCTTCTATCAGATTTCTTGTCTTGTTGCCCATGGCTGACCTCGGCGCAAGTTTTTCTTTTTTTTTCTTTTCCCTTCGCATTACGTAATATTAAGTCACGCTCTCCAAGCCTCGTAATTGAACCTTCGCCATGTAACTACGGGCCGATATTGCTTGTCAAGAAATATAATCATCTATATCTATATCTATATATGTATATTTATATTTATACTTAAAATGCAAATGTAATACTATGTACTTCTGGTATAACTAATATAGTTTCCAGACCATTAATTAAATCAATATCCAAATTATCATTATCTTGAGCTATACTTCTGATTACTATTCTTGGTAATGGAATTTTCCCAACATTCAAGGGAATCAATATCAATTCTGTATTCATATTATCTTTAGTATTTATATCAAATGTAAATTTCTTAAGTCCTGACATTAGCCAATTATCATCTTGTTGTAAAGTCAATTGGAATTTGCCGTCTTGGATGTTACTATCATTCAGCATGGATCCATTTCTAGTTGGTGATGAAGCGGCTAATGGAATTGAATCTGTTGTATCAGCTTGACTGTCTGACCATTTGGTTATTGTTTTAATATTTAGATGAACTTTAATTGGTTCACCAACCACGTATTGTTTTCGATCATATTCATACTCTACCACTTGAAGATATTTCAAAATCGGTACTGCCACAGAAATGTATAAATAATGGACAGTTCGATTTAATTTAGTAGAATCAACATCTAGTTTACTATTCACTAATAAATCACTCATTAAATTAAACAATTTCTTTTGATCTGAACTTGATTCAACATAATGAAGAATAATTTTTTCCGATAACAAGTTCAATTCTAATCCATTGGTAAATTGGATGAAATTATTTATAGCAAAATTATTTAAATCAAAACTGGCCTTATCGATAATTATATCTTTTAACAAATACCAATAGTTGGATAACCCAATTTCTTTTAATTTTTCAATAACGATGACAGAAATATAATTCTCACATTCTTCTTGTAAATTTGAATATTCTACTTTAAGGTTCAACACATCCTTACTAGAAACAACATCATTAGGGGTAATTTTATAGAAAAAAGTTGCTGGTTGATCACCAAATGTGACAATATCCTGAACTTGATTACATGGCCTGCTAATTTTATAATCTGCTTCAGTAGTCAACTCGTTGTTCAATAAACGAATTGGGAATTTTGAATTGGAAGTACCGATTTGAAATTTGGAATAAATAAACTCTTGTTTAAATAAATCTTGAACCGTCACCGATATGGTTAATGTGGTATCTATATTGTAAGAAATTTGAAAAACATATTCTTCATCATCTATTTTATATTGAATCTTTGCCCTCATATTGATGGTTTTATTATCACTGAAATATGTATATGGAATTATGATATCCCTTACTTCTTTCTTGTCCAACTTTTTAATCTTTTCATTTTGCTTTGTAAGTTTTAAACCATCCGTTGTTGAAAAAAATTTAATACTCATATCTGTGGCCACATTGTCACCATTGGCAATATGGAGTACAACTTCTGAAGTACCTAATGTAATTTTATTGGCACAATTAAAATGTGCCGTAAGTTTGTTTAAGTTCTGGTATGCCAAAATGGTATCACATGTGTTTTGTTTAATCCTATCTTGAGAGGTATTGTATTCAATAACAGTATCACTAATAAATGATGCATTGTTCATTTGCATTTCTCGTCTCCCATAATCCAACACTAAGCATAATTTTTCATTCAATTGAATTGACAATCTATAAGGTGAAAACGATCCAATAAGAAATCTATTAGTTGACAAGGTAATTATATTCTCTGGATGAGGAGTGATGGTAACATTGTTGGCCTCAAATACCATCTCTGATCCTTCATCGTCAACCAAAATCAATTCAACATTTTTAAACATGAACTCAATTCCAAAGGGATTCTTGACTTTAAGTCTCATCACATACTTATCTTTAGTGGTTGATTCATCAGCATTCATGAAATTAATCAATTCTGTTTTGAAAAAATCATCTAATGAACTTTCAACTTTAACATTTTGTACTAGTGAATATTCTTCAACTTTATTAAATAATTTTTCAATTTGTGATTTATTCTTAATTAATCGAAATGAATTGATATCAACTTGATCGATAACTAACACCGATAAAATCCTTAAACTTGTGGTTAATATTTCATCATTATCTTGTGGTTCTAATTTTTGAACACATTCATAATAAATCTCCAATAATACTCCACCCAAAAAATTCCAACCATTTTGTATAAAGAATTCATGAGAATCTTTTAAAATTTGTAAACATTCCGAATAATTCCCCTTTTCATAATTCAATATGGCCAAATCAATTGAAAGAACATCTATTGTCTTTGATCTTTCACAAATTAAAAAATCTTCAATTATATCTTCTGTGATTTTTTCAAA
>CAJVQF010000117.1:0-62362 GCA_911254575.1 Candida sanyaensis | reverse complement strand
TTGACACGCGACACATCTATCTTTTGGGTATTCATTGCTGCATTGAAAGATTTCCTTATCCAAAATAATATGTTACCTTTACCAGGGACACTACCAGACATGGCTTCAGATACAGACAATTATGTAAAATTACAAAAACTTTATCATGAACGTGCGGTTAGAGACCAAAAATTGTTTACAGAACATGTATACAGAATTCTTGAATCGATAGGTAAGTCAGAAGCTGAAGCTACTCCAGATGCCATTGCTTTTTTGCAAAAATGCAAGATTGTTATTTGCAACTGTTGGTTCCAAAGATTTAATAAATTCTAGCTTGATTGAACGATTTATTCTGCGAGATCAATTAGATATTGAAGAAAGACATCATTTGACTGTTTATTTTGGTATCTTGGTTTTCAATTGGTTTATTGATCAGTACAACGAAAAACCATCAATTAATGACTATCCTGAGTTTTTAAACCTATATCACCAACGAATTTCTCCTGTAGAAATTGGCAAAAATTCAGAAAATATATTCAAGGAGATTTTAAGTCATAACACTACCAATTATCATAATTTGAGTAGTTTGATGGGTGGTGTTGTAAGTCAGGAGGTTTTGAAGTCAACAACAGCTCAATATATTCCATTAGACAATTTATTCGTCTTTGATGGTATTCAATCTAAGAGTGAAAGATTTAAAATATAAATGTCAGTGTACGTAAGTGTAAGTGTACGTGTAAGTGTAAGTGTCCTTGTATACAGAAAGTAAATAAAATCTATAAATCATCAAATGCACCTTGTACTATACCTGAACTTTTCTTTTTCTTATTCATTCTCACCATGTCCTTCCAATCTTCCACGGTTTCTTCATCTTCGCTTGAATCTTCTTCCATGATTTGCTTCTCGATAGCTTCACGTTTTCTTTTCATTTTCTCTCTACGTTCCTGTTTGTTTTCCTTTCTTTCAACTTTTGACCAGGCCTCATTCTTGACTTTCAATTCTTTTCTTCTTTTAGCATCGTCAATTTTCTTTAATTTATCTTGCTCAAGATTTTCTATTCTTGACTTTTCTTGTTGTCATCAGCATACTTGTATTTATCCATATCAATAACGTCGCCCAACCATCCATTTTCTGGCATGGCATCTTTGCTTATATACCTTGTTTCTGGCATTTTTGGTAATCTTAGTAACCCATACATTTTGGCAATGGCTAAGTAATCCAATGATGCCATACGAAAAATTGAGCTGGCAATATGCTTTGAATAATATCTAATAAACCCAACATAAGATTTTACTGCAATTCATGACGAGCTCTATCTTCAAGCATATAATTACGAAGTCTTTTCTGAAATGAATCATGATCTTCTTTTTACTGTTTGATCGCTCCATTTCATTCAAATTAATTCCTTTCACTTGCATAAATCCAATGTAATCTTCTTCTTGTGAATCTTCATTTAACATCACAATGGCTCTTCCAACTTTATTTGCTCTACCTGTTCGACCACACCTGTGTAAGAAAACATCTGGATCAGTTGGTGGATCAATTTGTATAACCAAATCAACATCCGGAATATCAATACCTCTTGCAGCAACATCTGTTGCCATAAGAATACATTTATGAGTGTTCACATCACCCTCAGTAAATTTTTCCAAAGTTCTTAATCTTGCCTTGGTGTTAAGTTGACCATGTAAAGAAAAAAACTTTAATTCCTCATCTTCACCAGCTCCATGACTATTGTTGAATGGGATTTTAGAAAATATTTGATAAAAATTTTTCACAGAGGTACATGTTGGAAAGTAAACTATAGCCTTTTTGTATTGATACTTCGATAACATGTCCAAAAGTGACGTGATTTTAAATTCTGGTTGAACCATCATGTATGATAATTGTAAACTTTTTGGAGCATTAACATGTTCACCTAGATTGTTCTTAGACTTAACTTGAACCTTAACTGGATTATTCATACCTGTTCTAAAGATAGTATCACCAGCAGCCGATAATGTTGCTGAGAATAATCCGGTTCTTCTCTGTTTGGGTAATTTTCGTAAAATATTGACAACATCTGTTTCAAATGAACAATCAAGTAATTTATCTGCTTCATCTAATATAACAATCTCCAAAGAATTTGTTTTCACGTATTGGGAACCTAAAAAGTCTAGTATTCTACCTGGGGTACCAACCAAAATTTGTGGTTGTTTTTTCAAGAAATTATCAATATCCTCTCTTACTGTCCCTATTGATCCAACTAATAGTTGTGTATTTATTGTTGTTAAATCTGTAGGAAGAAACTGCAATACTTGATCAAATACTGACTGTATTTGATTTGCTAATTCTCTAGTTGGAGCTAGTACAATCGATAACATATGTCCACGCTTGACCTTTTCTGGTAAATCACCATCATCGTCTCGTTTATATAATCGATCGGATATTTTCTGTAATACAGGAATCACATATGAAAGGGTTTTTCCTGATCCTGTAACTGCTTCAACTACCACATCTTTATTACCACTTAACAAAGGGATCGTTGAAGCTTGAACTGGAGTCATAGTAGGATATCCCATAGATGATATAGCATCTTTTATCCATGGATACAACTCATATCTTAAATTCTCCCATGCAAGGGATTCGGTGTTTGTCTTCGTCTTCATGATGAGTTATTGATTGATTGATTGATTATTCCGATGAGATGGAGATGATGTGAGAAAGGATGCTAAAAAAAAAAAAAAAAATATTTTCGATTGTTGGAGAGAGTATGTGAAAACTTTTATTATTAATTTTTCACTGTATGCTAAAAGGTTTATCACTATTCCGGTCGTTTATGGTGAAGAGATCATTAAGCAATAATACGGCCAACATGAAGATAGATTATTTATCATGGTCAAAAGAGGATTTGGTTGCTAAAATCATACAACTTGAGAAAACCCAAAATTCAACCTCAAAACCCTGGACACTCCAAGAGTAAAGAAACTGAAAAGGAATTCGATTGGAGTAAACAAAACATGAGATTTGTGGCTTTAAAGTTTGCTTATTTGGGATGGAATTATAATGGGTTGGCATTTCAACTGGAACCAACTCCATTACCTACGGTTGAAGAAGCAATTTTGAAAACTTTAGCCAAAGTGAAGTTGATCAAAGAACCTATTGAAGAAGTTAAATTTTCAAGATGTGGAAGAACGGATAAAGGTGTTAGTGCAATGAACCAAGTTATATCGATAGAAATCAGGTCGAATTTAAGCAAAGAAGACCAAGCTAACCCAGAACTTGATGATAAGGAAGTTGATTATCTTTCTATATTAAATGCAAATCTACCAAGTGATATCAAAATGCATTCTATATGTTTAAGACCACCAACAGATTTTGATGCTAGATTTAGTTGTATATCCCGACATTACAGATACATATTCAGAAAGCAAAACCTTGATATCGAACTAATGAATCAAGGAGCTAATTTGTATCAAGGTATCCATGATTTCAGAAATTTTTGTAAATTAGATGGGTCTAAACAAATCACAAATTTCCAGAGAGAAATATATAGTTCCAAAATTCTTCATTTACATGATGATTATTATTGCTTTGATTTAAAAGGAAGTGCATTTTTATGGCATCAGGTCCGTTGTATGGTGGCAGTTTTATTTGCAATTGGTCAGGGATTGGAGAGACCAGAAATTGTGACTGATTTAACCGACATGCAAAAGTATCCTACGAAACCTCAATATGAGATGGCACATGATATTCCATTAGTTCTTTATGATTGTGAGTTCCCAGAAATGGAATGGAAAGTTTCTAAAGATGACAGCAAATTTCAGCGTTTAACTCAAAGTTTTAGTAAAATGGAATATGATATACAATTAAAGACTCAATTACTGGAAATAATGGAAAATGTATTATTTGCTAATAGGAACATACTTGACTCAGAAAACATATTGAAAACAATGAATACAGGAGATGGAGTTGGTCGCTCTTATAACAAGTATGTACCACTTTCTGAACGTGACCGCTCAGAAAGTTATGAAATAATCAATACAAGATGGTTTGAAAAGAAAGGTGCTAAAAAGCAGAGTCAGTTGCAACAGCAACAAAATGAATAGAATTATGTTTATAGACTTTATATTAACTAATTAGATATCCAAGAAGGTTCCCAATATTTCCATTCTCCTGTCGTATCCTGTGAATCTACCCAAAGGAACCCATTCATGATCATTTCATCAATCACTGATTTGCAACGTACTTTATCCCACGCACAATTATCCTGTAGTAATCTATACGTCACAAATCCCCCCATGAACTCACATAATTCATAAATTTTCAATTGATCATTTGATAAATTTTCTGTAGATGAAAATTTCAACCATTTCTTACCAGTTATGAAAAGCACTTCATATCCTTTACCTAAATTATTTAGACTTGCCAAGGAATTATCAATATCTTTTTCAGTTATATCTAGAACTAGCCCTGAGGCGTTATCTTTTAGAATCGAGATCAACTCCTTGACGGAGATCAATCCTCCATTCAAATCCCGAGTATTGTGACAAATCTCAACAATTTTAACCGCCAAAGCTGTGTGAAAATTAGTTACATTCTTATTCTTAGATGTATATATCAATAAATCCAATGGGTCAATACCAATCAGTTGAGATATCTGGGTAAACTTGTTTTTAAACTCCAAATTCAGAGATATTTCTTCAGCATGGTCGTTGGCAAAATTGATCAACACCGATTGAAACACCTGTAATTGTGTTGATAATTGGTTGGAGTGTCGTTCATTTAAAGATTGCCCAAGTTGTTTATACGCATCTCTATCTGTATTATGATTCATTCTGTGAAAGTATGAAGTAAATGATACACTATGGGAACTTTATCAACTAGCTAAAGCGGATAAATATGATTATTTTCCTTGATTTTGTTTTTCTGCCTTACATGTAATTCTTAGTGCGGTGCGGTGCAGTGCAATGACAATGTAAAATACAATACAAATGAATCAGCTACAACCAATAAGTTCCATCTGAAAAAGTACATTTGTCATCATATGTTCCAAGATCTATTTACCAAGTACAGTTGAAACTCCTTAGAGTGCTAACTTCCATACTCGTATATGTCTTGTTGGTCCTGGGCTAGTCTACTAGTAGCAACTGTCTCTTTCTCCGCATCAACAATACTTTTTATTTTACCATATTGAGATAATTGGTTCTTTTCCGCGGTAATGAAAGAATCAAAGGAAACAAAGGAAAAAAGAAAATTTTATATTGTAGCTCGGTTGTTGGTACAAAACTTGAAGAAAAATTGAAAATCACAGCTTGTTTCGAAAATATACCCCAACTGATATACTTTCTTCTTTAATCTACCCTTTTTTGTTTTATTTTCTATATATTTTCCAGCATTTTTTTTTTTTTTGTTAGTTTTTTATTCCTTTATACTTCAGTGTTTCAAGAACTGTGACAAGAAAATGACAAATCCAAAATACAATCCTCCAAGGCCAAGGGAAGTTGAAGTGACGTTAGGAAAAGGTGTGGCAGCTACATTAGCGATTCCACCAGGTCTTGACTCTGAGAACCCTTTTGCTGAAAATTTAGCTCCGGCAACACATAAAGCAGCCTTGATTTTACATGGTCAAGGAGGACACAGAAACTATTGTTACCAACGTACATTAGCTCATAGACTTGCAAGTGAACTAGGTATTTTCTCGTTGCGAATTGATTTCAGAGGATGTGGACATAGCGCTGATAATGAGGATCAATTAGAGGGTCGTACTTTAGCGCAGGATGTTGATGATATTCAAGCGTGTGCTGAATTTTTGGCAGATGGGAAACTAAATGGTACAGGAATTGATTTGACCTTGTCGTCCATCATTTCTCATTCTCGTGGTGGGGTTGCGATGTTTTTATGGGCTCAGATTCAGGATAAACTAAGCAAGGAAGGAAACCCAGCAGCAATAGTTGTGCCTAATTTAGTTAATTGTTCAGCCAGATTCACCAGCCCTACTGTGTTGGATAGATATTCCATTTTTGCGGATATGGATTTTGTTCCAGTAACTACTTTCAGACATGGCGAATACAAGCAAGTTTCTTTATCTACTAAAGAAATAATATCGTTATCAAAGCCTGACTTAAATTCTTTAAACGAATTATCTCGCGATTGGTCGGTTTTGAGTGTTTATGGTACTGAAGATGAGATTATTCCGAAGTATGATTGTGCAAACTTTTCCAACACTTTAAGTAGAGGTCCGTTGTCACACACTTTGAAATTGATTCCTGATGCTGACCACAATTTTTACGGTCACAATGAAATTAAGAAGGACACTGAAATGAACGAGTTCAATCCCCACAAGTTACCATTGAAGGGTGGGAAGAAGGTCAACTACAATTTCCTCGTTACTGATTATATAATAGAATTTTTATCACCAGAAAAAGAGTTGGAAAGATTTATAAGCACAAGCAAAGATATAGGTAGTGTTTCAAGATGGAAGAACGTCGATGGTGTGAGTAATTTCAGAGACCTTGGTGGTTGGAGAGTCCATAGACCAACATTCAGATTGCGTGATTCTTCTTCTACTTCAATTTCTGCTTCTACTACGTCAGTTACTTCAACTTCTGCTTCGGATAACTCGGTTTACTATGTGAGGCCAGATTTTGCATTTCGATGTGCAAATGTTGCTGGGTTGACTAGCAAAGGTTTACAAAATTTGAAACAGTTAGGTGTGGCTACTATTTTTGATTTGAGATCAGATGGCGAAGTAAACCTGGATGGCTACCCTGCAAACTTAGATAATTATGGTATTAAAAGAATTCATGCACCTGTTTTCACCAATGATGATTATTCTCCACAGGCAATTGCAATTAGATATACCAATCTTATGACATGTTGGTCAACATACATTCATGTTTATGAAGATATGTTGGAATTGGGAATACTGGCTTATAAGACGGTTTTTGAATATATCAGAGATGAGAATAAACCATTTGTTTTTCATTGTACCGCCGGTAAAGATCGTACTGGTATTTTGGGAATGTTGATCTTGTTGTTAGCAGGGGTGGATAAAAACATTATTGCCAAAGAATACGAATTAACCACTGTAGGGTTGAAACCAGATCATCCTGTCTTGAAGGGTAAATTCGTGGATGCAGTTGAAAAATTAAGAACGAAACTTGGTGAGGGAGCTGGTGATATTGAGCTGGTTATATCCCAGGGTAGAAAAGATTGGTCAATTCAGAAGGATGGTTTTAACAACTTAATTAGTTCTAGATATGAAGCAATGTTGGCCACGGTTGCGTTATTCCACGAGAAATATGGAAGTGTTGTGAACTACTTGAAAACCAAGTTGGGATTGACCAGCTCAGACATTGTAAAGATATATGAGAACTTGGTGGTTGCTGACCCACAAAATATTGGTTTCAAAATTAGTTCACCCATAAATTGGTCTCATGAACCCTCCAGAAAAGCAAAGTTTTAAAACCTATTTTATTAAATTCATTTATATAGATGATAATACATGATTGATTATTTATTTCCTACATGATCGGCAAAGGTCTTTGTTTGAAAATTAATTTTGCTTTGACAATGTCAATAATTTTAATCACGTCTTTATCATCATCCATATCATTTTCATCTCTATTAATAGGAACCCTCATTACTGCCAATGGAGTCTGTAGTTTGACTATACTCCCCAATAATCTCTGAGATTTACCAATGAATAGCGTTACTTTTTTATCATCATTTGGATCAAAAACCAAATTTCCAAACTTAACTGCATGGTAGATATCATCGACAGTTATGAAATTATTCAAATACTCAATATCCTCTGGTGTTTGAGGTTTCCCTGTAGGATACTCAAGTGGCAAATTTAATTCCCCTTGAATTTCTAACACTGCTAATCCATGAGGTGTAAATATTATATTATCTGATTTGGAAGTAGTACTATCTCGTTCTAATAAACATTCTATTCTTGTACTTGGCATGGTGGATGATTCGTTGGTGGTTTGTTTATTGAGACGCGTCCGGCTTCTCTTTTTTCTCTCTTTTCATTTTGAAAAAAAAAAAAAAAAAAAATATTCTTATCCGTGTATCAAGCTTTACCATAATTATGAGAGCCAAACTCCAAATTATTGTGAGGACAATATTAGATGTCTCGGAGTAAGAAAATAGTAAATAAATGTATTCTCTCAAGATATTTGAATTTTTTTTTCATAATACTCTGTGTTTTTCATATTTTTTTCTTCATCTTAATTTGATTTTTATTGAAGCTCGTAAAGTTTTGTAGCATACAATTAAAGTATTTTCATTGAGAATTTGTACAAAAATCTGTTCAAAAAAAATTACACTACATGTCTGAAATCAAATTAAAATTGCTAAAATATCAAAACCAGTTGATCCCAGAATAGATATGATAAATAGTTCTATTGATTCATAGTAAATAATTGATACAACTAAGCATCATGCTATTTTATCTGAGAAAGTATTATAAAGTTAATGTAATTGACTAAAGCATTTTATTTTTCCAACAATTAGGCATCATAGTCGAGTTGGTTAGCAAGAATGGTTTAGTGGTAAAATCCAACGTTGCCATCGTTGGGCCCCGGGTTCGATTCCCGGTTCTTGCATTTTTACTAATTTTTTTATTTTTTCATGGCTATTTACATAATTTTTTATTCTCTCTATAAAATTTCTACTTATACAATTCTATATCTCCACGAAACAAATCTTCAATAATTATCTTGTTCAACACTGTTGATTCAACTATCCCTTGCACACTTTCAGGGAAAACCCTCCCATACCAAATGAAATCTTTTTCGGACTTGCATGATTTCGGATAATATAACAAGTTCCCCGCGTACGCATGTCCCCCGACATGAGACACTTCTCCAACGTAATAGTCTTTGATGGATTCCTTTAGAGTCTTTTCTAACTCATTCACAATCATTGGGGCCATAATTCCACATCTTAAATCACGTTTTGTGTGTCCGCATGTTAATATCAAATCTTTATCGATCTTGAATTCCTGAAAGTTGGAAGCATCAATCTTAATATCATAGAGTGCTTTCTTTGATTGTGACTGAGTAGTAAAAGGATTATACACTTCTATTTCGTCCTTGCAATATAGGTACTTTTGAACAAATTGATCCAAGTGTTTCAAATTGAATTTAATCAACTTCATATCTGGATAGAGCATTACTAATTCGTCCTCATCAGTAGTGCTAAATGATCTTAAAATCGATTCTTGGTTGTTGAGGTAAATATTGGAAATAGTTACACGTTGTGTACTAGTATGGTATAACTTTTTATACTTGATAATCTCACTGGATACTGAGTTTGGCACCAACTCTGCTTTGGACGGTATTTCGCTCATGGGCAATCTTGAGAAGACAAACAAATGCTTAGTTGGGATAGCTGCAGTTTTATTCAAATTTGTATCATAATCTATAGGCAAATCTGTGGGTATTACTGGCTTGCAATATGTACAGCCTGTATCATATTTAGGGATCGGACATGTATCTTTTAATCCCCATTTGATGCTGTAGAGTCTTCGGAAGAGCATTAACATTTAAGACACCTTTAGAATTTGATTGCTTTTTTTTTTCCTGTCTTTTTTTTTTTTTTATTTTTTTCTTAGTGTTATTCATAACCTGCGGAATTTCCAGGTCTATAAATACTACAGTAAACTATATAACTTTAATCTACAAACTCATCTTTTAATTTCCATCCTTTTCGGACCGAGTCCCAAGTCGCGATTTCTCGCAACATCGATCTGATTAAAACCATATCCTCCTCTGATTTCATGGACAAGTCAACTTTCATAACAATATTATTTGAAGTACTGAAATTACCATCTACTGAGTTCAAATAAGTTACCAACTTTTGAATCATCTCTTTCCTATCTAATGGGACATCATCAAACATCTGCTTCGAATCTTTTATCTCATTCTTTTTTTTCAAATTCGCAAGAATACCACTTGAGGAATTAATCTTCCTTTTTTTCGGAACCGATCCGAATTTTCCCGTCCAAGTCGGGACCCCGATTTTGTTTTTTCTTGCTTGTTTTCTTGACTCTTTCAATGCCTCTGCTGCGGCATTGGCAATCTTACTAGCTTCGTTTTCAATCATATCTTTCGGGTCTTCTTTGTTTTGAGAATTAACAATGTCATCATGCATCAATGTACTATGAACCCCACCAGTAGCAAATATACTTGACATCACTCGGCTTTCGTCTTTCTTGTTTGACTGCTTTATATCACTAGCATCTCCCTCTTCTTCTCCATCTTCAAACTTGTCTAGTTTAGACACACCAGAAATCTTTGCTACTTGATAAAAATCATCGTCATTCTTGTGTTTCTTGGAAAATAGCGACCCCCCATTTTTATTGGATTTTTCATTAAACATTGCTGCAGTTTCAGTACCTTCCTCATCTTGATCCCCTAATGTAAACAAATCATGCAAGTCATTGGCCTTGAAAAAACGTCTCTGTTTGGGGTCCTTTAAAATTTTATTGGTTAAGAACGTTTTAAATATTTGACGATGGTAAATCTTCTCCTCAATGGTGCCCGTTGACATCAACCTGTAAATGGTGATATCCTTCTTTTGTCCCAATCTCCATGCTCTCTCTCTTGCTTGAATATCTGTCGATGGATTCCAATCCGGGTCATAAATAATGACTCTATCAGCACCGGTCAAATTTACTCCCAACCCACCTACTTTCGTAGTCAACAAAAATACATGCATACTGGGGTCATTGTTAAATTTGTCCACCAACATTTGTCTTTTAGAAATAGGAGTACTTCCATCCATTCTTAAATAATTGAAGTTACCAAGTCCATTCAATAATTCTAGATTGGCCACAAATTTCTCCAAAATATCCAACATCTGTCTAGTTTGACAGAATAATAATGTTTTATGATCTTCATTTTGCCAAAGTTGTAATAAATTCTTCAAAACCTGCATCTTTCCTGATCTTGATGGATCACCATAATTCTTTTTCATCATCATCGCGTCTCGGTAAACTAAATCAGGGTGATTACAAATCTTCCTCAATATATCTACCCCCATCAACACATTTCTCTTCCCTTTCAAAATGGAATCCAAATCCTCGCTTTGAAGAAATTTCTCGTACAATTCTTGTTGGGTTTTCGTTAATTTGACAAATAGAACCATTTCATTCTTCTTTGGTAAATCCTTTGCAACATCGCTTTTGAGCCTTCGCAACATATAAGGTGATATCAAATCTCGTAGAACAACAGCACACTTATACGCTGTTTTCACCTGCAAGTTATTTGAATTTGCATAACCACCAATATTTATAGGGATTGAAAATTGTTGTTGAAAAACAGGCAAGGTCCCTAATCGACCAGGAAACACAAAATCAAACAACGACCACAATTCAAGAAGATTATTTTGAATAGGTGTTCCCGATAAAATAATCCTATTAACAGTTTTAATCTTTTTACATGTCAATGAGATATCCAGATCAGGGTTCCTGATTTTATGACCCTCGTCAAGAACTACATACCCCCATTCACGAGGAAGAATGTAATTTGAGTATATCCTGAGTCCAACATATGTCGTCACCAATACATGACCCTTTTCCATTACTCGGTCAATAATTTCCTTCGCATTTATCTGACTTTTTATACCCAGGAATGAACTTTTGGATGAATTAGGGTCAGCTGTTTCTAAAAACTCTTCAAGTTTGGTTTCACTAATGTTCTTTCCAGTCATCCCGGAACCGATACTATGCAAGATTACACATCTCAATGGTGGCCACCATCTATGGAACTCATTAACCCACTGATTCAAAACGGTTGCTGGTACTACCACCAAAACAGGTTTGTCTAGTAACCCAGAATAATGTAGACCCGCCAAAAATGAAATGATCTGAATCGTTTTACCCAATCCCATCTCATCACCAATAATACCCCCAGTCTTTTGAGAGTATAATTCCCATAACCATTGAACACACGTTTTTTGATAATCAAATAAGGATGGATAAATGTCACCTGGCAATTTGAAGTTCTCATTTAATTTAGCATCTGAAATAGTAGGATGCGGTAGAAACCATTCTGGAGTGTTATTGGTGTCCTGATCACCCTGATTAGATCTTAACGATGATCTCTTACGTACCCAACTTTTTAATCTTTTCTGGTATAAATTCTCGTCACCATCATCAATATTTCGAAGGTCATCATCATCATCATGATGATCGGATACCATGTTATCACTATTGTCGTTATCTTCAACATAGTCATTATCAAGTTCTGCATCATTACCCGCATCATCATACACATAATCATCATCGTTGTCATCAATACCTACTTTGTTAGACCCTGAATCATTACCAATATCTTGTTCTAATCCTGGGGCACGTAAAAAGACGTGACTTGTCTGTTCCATTTCATGCTGATCACCCAGTTGAAACGCGTTTTCATTTCCAAAAGCGGTAATCTTACCCGTTCTAATTAAGAAATCTCTTTCCGATTCGTCAGGTAATCTTTCACTGCCTCGTTCTTGAATCTGGGATTTGTCATTTATCTGTTTGGTATTCTCACGCAATCTCTTTTTAATTTCATCCACATCCCGCTGTTGTGGAGCCAAATCGTTCTCCTCTATGTAGGAAATATCATCCTTGAGTCTTTTACGTTCACTGATTTTAGTTCTTGGGTTAGATAATTGGTTTGATAAAGCTGCTATTTGCCTCTTGGTTCTTTCTAGTATCTTTGTTGCCTTCTCCAATCGTTTCTCATCAAGTTCAACATCCTTCAGTAGTAATACCTTGTTGGCTCTCTTAGTAATGGATGTTTCAAGCTCATCTTGGTCCACAAGTTTAATATCTAATTGATCTAATTCTGACATCGCATGAACTCGGAGTTATTCAATGATGGATAAAGTTTCTTTTTCTTGGATTTTTTTTTTTTTTTTTTTTTTTGCGTCTGATATCAATCTAATGATTTGTTTTGTGTATGTAAAAAGATGTAGACCAATTTACAGCTAATAGCATCGTGCGTGATACTCACCACTGTTATTACAATACTTCTATATAAACTATTGATTGTGTTCGTATAAAATCTTTTCGAAAAGTGAAGCATCTTGCTCATCTAATTTGGAAGACTCGTTGCTCTCGTCAACACTAATTTTCTTATCTAGGGCCAATTTATTTTCAGCCAATAGTAACATATTCTTTTCAATCGTCTTATCAGTAATCATTTTGAAAACGGTAACTTCCTTTGTCTGTCCAACTCTATGTGCTCTATCTTCAGCTTGCTTGTCATCATGTGGGTTGAATGACTGATCAAAAATGACTACATTATTTGCAGCAACTAAATTAATACCGAACCCACCAGCTTTGGTGGATAATAAGAAGATTGGAATTGTAGGATCTTCATTAAAAATATCTATAGTATCATGTCGTTCATCGACTTTAGTACTACCATCCAATCTTACAAATTTCATATCAAAAAGAGACAAGACTTTCTCTAGAATATCCAAAACTTGAGTGAACAATGAAAATATCAATATTTTTTCACCTTTACTAATTGTTTGATCCAAAATTTTCTTTAACTGGATAATTTTGCCACTATCTGTATACTTGTCGTCTTCAAGTTTCCACTTGCTCAATGTTTTTGGAAATCTGGCACACAATCTATCCAATTCAAAATCAGACATAACTTGCATATCTTCAAATATATAGGTCTGGTTAGCTTCCACATATTCTGGTTCCATCATGATTGCTTTGCTCATTTCTTTAAGTTTTTCATCTGTGAAATGTCCACGAAATAATAACGGATGTAATGCAGCTTTACGAAGATCCATTAAAACGTTTGATGATGTTGGAATAGGATCCATTTTTGACAATTTTGCAGCTTCTGCGCTGGTCAATTGTCTTCTTCTTTCTCTTTCCATTCGAAGATTTCTTCCCTTGTTCAAAAAATCAAAGTACAATTTAGATTGGAAAGGAGTTAATTCACAATGAACGATTTCATGAGATTTAGCCGGCAAATGTTGCAAGACTTGATCCTTTCTACGTCTCAACACAAAGGGTGTCATCATAGTTCTAGCATTCTTAATGGCCTGCTGTGCTAGCAATGGATTATAATTTGCAGATGAGGATGAAGAGTTACCGTCTTTCTTTGTCACAGATCCAGATTTTTGATTAAATATGCTTGCCAATTCTTCTTTTTTCTCATTGAACAAATCAGGTAACATAAAAGACAATAAGGAAACCAATTCCTTCAAATTGTTTTGCAATGGGGTACCAGTCAACAATAATCTGAATTTACCTTTTAATTTCATTAATTTAATGTATCGGTCGGAAGTAGAATTCTTTAGTAAATGACCTTCATCGTAAACAATAACATTTGAATTTCTGTGCTTTAAAAACTTGGCATCAAATGAACCCCCACAAGCCAAATTATAGGTAGTAACTAAAACATCAAATTCATCCATTTCTAAATCATAACGTAACTCTTCACGCTCTGCCATGGATCCATAATATGCTCTAACACGTAAAGCAGGACAAAACTTGTTAAATTCTCGTAACCAGTTCTCAATGGTCGAGGCTGGAACAATAACCAAATGTGGTCCTCTCTCTCCGATTTCCTTCAAATGAGCCATAAATGCAATGACCTGACAAGTT
Organism: Candida sanyaensis; assembly: GCA_911254575.1. Taxonomy (NCBI): domain Eukaryota; kingdom Fungi; phylum Ascomycota; class Pichiomycetes; order Serinales; family Debaryomycetaceae; genus Candida; species Candida sanyaensis. The sequence continues at coordinate 47,769 of CAJVQF010000117.1, read as the reverse complement.
TTTCCAAGACCCATCTCATCAGCTAGAATACAAGACAAATTATTATGATATAAAAGATTTAACCAGTTGATACCGACTTGCTGGTAGTTATTCAAAGTGATATCGTCAGACAAAAGTGACGGTTTGTGTTTGATATATTTTAACCCAACATTTCTTTTTTTAACAACAATAATTTCATCATTTTCATTATCACCATCATCTGCCAATTCTGCATTATCAATCGGATCAAGATTTACCATGTTTAATTCTCCATTGTCTCCGGTAGTTGTCACACCCCATTCATTCATGCGATCCGTTAATTTCTGACCCAAGTCAGAACATTTTTTAATTAAGGAATCAATGGCCCGATATCCTTTTAGGTTAGTTTCAGTATTTTCAATCATCTTTATCCCCATTTTCTTTCTTCTTTTGTTAACAGATTCACCAGGTAATAGGAAATCATTTTCTGCGATAAGATCAATACTAGCAAAGGGCCTTTGTGATATAACAACCTCAGCAATTTTTGGCTCTATTGCACAGATATCGCTTAAATCCTGAATGGATGCATTATTGATGAATTCCAAAATCTTACCATCGATGGTTGTATACCCACCGTATATATTATCGTCTTCCTCTTCCATGGAATCACTTCCCTCATCATCATCCTCTAGTATATCATCTTCGTCATCGCTGATTTCAATGACATTATTGGGAGACTTTTTTGATTTTTTATCTCGATTTCTTTTGATTTTCTCAATTAATTTCTCTTCTAGTATTTCAATTTCATCTTTCTCTTCTTCTGGATCTGTCAATGTGACCACATTTGGCGACGTTTCACTACCTTCGATGTATTTGAACTTTGAAAAGTCTGGTAAAGGAATGGGAGAAACGGAGCTTGATTTAGATGTAGTAATAGGCGTTGAAGCAGGAGTTGGTTCTGGTGATGTAAATCGAGTAAGCTTTCTTTTTTTGGGCAATGACTCTAACCTTCCAAATCCCAAGCTATCAAGTGTTGGTTGTTTTGGACGGTTGAATTTTTCAAGAATACTTTTTGTTTTAGTAACATTAACTTTAGTCGATTCCTTCTTTGAAGGTGAAGTTTGCAACTCATCCATGATTTTTGGTCTTGCTCTACCCTTGGCCTTGATCTTGACTGGAGATTCATCTTCTTCATCATACGTTGTATTACGAATGATTCCAGACTCTAATTTTTCGTCGCTTACACTTTCAACTTGCTGAAGTTTCTGTTGAAAGCGTAATTCTTGGTTTTTCTTACGAACCTCTTCCTGTTCCTTGATCTTTCTCTGTTCTTCTTCTTTATCTTTGCGTAAGTATTCCGATTTATCAAATGTTTCTTCTAAGTATTTGGTAATATCTCTAGCATTACCCTTTCCTTTCACAAATCCTTTGAATATATCACTTTCACTTAAATACCAAAATGTCTTTCTGATCAACGGGAAATTCTCATGCTGACGTATTTTCTCTCTTTTGGCTTCTAATAATCTCTCTTTTTCCTTGCTTAACGAGGGTTGCTGCATTGTTGGTTGCTTGACAGGAGAAGAATTAATAACTATGGGAGAAGAGGAAGGAACTTGAAGTTTGCTCTCTCTTTTTGGTGTATTATTATGCATTAAGCTCAATTATACATAAATGAATAACTGTCAGTTTGGGAGGATTCTACTGTTTTGTTTGATGGCTCCATCCAATTTTTTTTTTTTTTTTTTCGTGTATCTTGGGCGATGTGATGTAACTTTCTGACCCTTCGGTGGAACAATGAAAAAAAAAAAAATTTCTCGGACAAATCTACACGCGTCGTATGTGCCATATGATTCGGAATTTCAAATATTCTGGTGCTATAGTCGTGGGAGGTCCAATAACTCTGTATCTAAATATTTGCTTTATTCAGTATTGATCGAGACATTAAGCAAATATTTACTTTCAAGTTGATATTAGTTCTTGTGAATGGAATAGGCACACTTGGGTTTTCTGTAAATAACAAGAATTATCACTTGAATTTCGTTTGAACTTAGGTACTGGACAGTATACCTATAGATGATCTACAGCTCAGTTAAAATTCAAGTCCTTCTATATATTATGTTATTAAACCATTTATTATCATCATTATTTATAAACTGTATCAAATTATCTATATTTGCTTTATTTATACTGAAGCCAATTTTCTAGCTTGTGCAAATTCAGACATTTCTCTTGCTTGTTTTGGATCAATTGGTATTTCCACCCCTAGTCTGGCATTTTTGCTATATCTTTCCTCTCCACCTGGGATAGTTCTTACTGGAATTTTTCTAATGTCTTCAAGCAAGTGATCTTGAGATGGGGCGAATTCGAGTGCTGTTTTGTCTTGTGTTTGCATGGTAATTTTTCCTGATTGTATGAGTAGATAAAATGGAGGTTAGTTTATTCCTCGAATAAAAAGAATATGAGTCAACTAAATAAAAAAATCAAGATTAAACCACTGAATTTATAAATAAAATTATATTACTTTGACCATGAAGTTAATTTCTCCTTGGGGGGGGAAGACTCAAGATTTTAAATAATTTCGGAAAAAATAAAAAATAAAAGCATAACGGAAATAGAAAGATAAGAAAAGCACGCTTTTCCGAAGCTTTGTACCTAAAAAGTAATCCATCACTTGTTATGCCCACAAAAGTAACGAGTCGGCTAGAATATACGAATTCTACCCAAAATTCAAAAATTTGTCGGTTTTAATATTTTTCTTCTTTCCATTTTTATATGCTTGTGAACTGTATGGCTAATTCTGAGGTTTTACTAAGCTTACTAAATATATTAAAATTTTGCAACAAATCGCGAAATAGAACTACTATACAGTACCCGCTGATGTCCTACATAGTACATGCTAAAAAAAAAAAATAAACAACGTTATATACCGTTAAGAATTGCCCAATTTGATTTGGAGACTTGATAATAATCCCAAATATAAATAGAAAAATTGAAATCTGTTTCATCTTTGGCGGTCAAATTTCAGTAACAATATGTTGTCGCGTCAAGTTGGTAGGTTTTGAACTGGATCATTGGTAGCATTAGCCGAAAATGCATTGACATAATTTAAATCACTCCTATTTCGTCATTTATGCCAATATACCAACTTTCATTTGTGCTTTATGACGACTTTGTGATCTTATATCTGGGAAAGAACAGTTGCTTCAAAATTTCCAGACTTGTTTACGAGTTTAAATGAAACTCTGGGAAAGTTCGAGTATTCAGTCATGGAAACCTTTGAACAAATAAAAATTCTCAGTTATCAATATGTACTATTATTTTCAATTATTTTCTAAATATTTTTTTTCTTACCCCACTATTAATATTATTTAAGAACTTGAACATTTTAGCAAGAATTTTCTTGAACTAAACCAAAGTAGAAAACAATAGAATTAGATAAGATAAAACTGTTGAACAAATAGCACGGCTTAGTAAGACGGAAGTACAGCAAGTCATACTCTTTGGAGATATAAAAAGTAAATATTAGAAGATAATTTTTTTACGATTGTGTATTTCATCCTGGAGGTAATTTGGGGAGAAAAGGAAAGGGGGATAATTTGCCACAATTCATGTAGCATATGTATAGTAATCAAAATTTGGTTTTGTGGAGAATTACAATAAACATTTGGATGTTCGGAGGCTATCCCGAGAGAATCATTGATTTTCTTGCTTATGTATTGCCAAATATGTATTTGGACTGTTTGATTTCGAGATTCACAACCATGGTGTCTTGCTGTAAAGGTGTAACTGATATTGGATATCCTTGAAAAAAGTTTCAAACAAGGGATAGGGTTAATCTGGAAAACTCTTTCAAGAGGTAACAGGAATTTCAACCTTGAACTACTGACAAAATGAAACAAATGGATAAATAAATGTTGATCAAAACTGACTAGCAGTATTTATCATTCTAAAAATTCTTCTGGTTGTGACTTTCAACATGACAAATGCAAGTTATGAACAGAATTGTAGCCACAAAATAGAAGAAGCACCAAAAACATCATATTTGAGTACATATAAAAACTAGCAACTTACATTTCGGTTATAGTTTCTACTCAATGCAGACAAAATAGAAAATATTGCTAATAATAATAAAAACATATGAAAGATACTTATGTTTAGGGGATAGATTGGAATGAAATATAGCTGGTGTAGCACAATTCGAGGCATTAGCAGTTGAGCATATTCGATATTTATGACACAAAGAAGATTTAAATGAAATTTATCAAAGTTTATATATGGGGCATAATGACATTTCAGTCAAGATTATAGGCACATAGACACTATTTTTGGCATTAAATATCACTTTCTAGTATGAATTACAAGAGTTTTATTAAAAAACTAGCCTTTTACTTCTATGTCAATGCTAGGAGTATCATTGATGTTATTGATTTCCTTAATCAATTATTTTACCACCCAAGTCGATATAGATGTATATATCTCGAAAATTTGGAATCTGTCTTCAACAGTGTCAGTTTAAAGTTGTATTTAAACTCCGGATTTTATTTCACATAAATACAGGGATAAATAATCTAAGAAGGAGTACCATGTCCACATTAAAACTCAAAGGTAAGTCAATGTTTTTTTTTTGATTTCCATACTATCTAACTTGTTGATTTTTGTTTCAATTTTATTTGAAAAAAAAAAAAAAAAATAGAAAATTTATAAAGGAGTAGATGCTTCCTATCTTGAAGATTAACTGTAACAATTTTTAATTGGGCAATTCAAGAAACGTCTTACAATAGTATTCCAGGAGTATGGTCGCAACGAGAAAAATCCCCGTATTTGTCAAATATTCTACTTTACTGAACACTTTTGCTTGATGGTATCTTGTTATAATACAACTTCAGTGCAAATACAAGGAGAAGTTTGCTTACCTTAAATTTAATAGTTATGACAACAAATAACAGATAGTATAATTCAAAATAAACATAATTGTTGAGATCCAAGATAACCTCCATGGATGGAGAATATTAAATGATATTCTTTGTGAATTACACCTCTCTTTGATATACAATAATACAGTATTATCTGCAACAAAATATTCTTGCATCATACCTACATGCTTTTGCCTAAAATATTAAGCAACATTACCAAGTTCCAACAAACAAACTCTAGCAAAATACAATCCCTGCAAAAATCGAGTTAATTTCACGATAACCAATGATTTGTCACCAGCAATGTCGTATTAACTTTGTCATTAACACGATACCAGGAAAGACTCTCGTCAATTAGTTTCATCCTATCCTGACAAATATACAACTGAGAGAAAAAGAGTGTAGCATTTCTGCCATCTAGAAAGAATCTATATTCAAGTTCTTATAAACTGTTGATTAGGGCTCAGCTCTTTCTCAAAAAACGAATGTGTTGGGCGGGGGCTATCTTGTACCCTTCTCAAGCACCCGCCCACCTGGGGTGGGGGAGTTACCGGGCCGTATTTGGGCTCGCCCGGCCCTCCGTCCCCTTCTTCGGGGACCTGCTCCCACACCCACCCCTATCGGGCGGGGAGCTGCTGGGCCCCCATTTTTTGGGGGGGGGGGCTGGCCCAGCCCTACAACGCAGGTCCCCCCATATTTGGAGGGGGACCGCGTAACCCCCTGGCCCAAGGGGGGAGGTACCGGGTATTATAAGAGGGCTGGTCACAAGCCCCCCAATACCCGGTCCTCTAGTCTACAATTTTACCATCGGGACAGCTTTATTGCGTCCCGATAGTATAGAAGATAACATGTGACCAATTGTTACCTCCTATTGAAGAACCTTCGCTAATCCACATTGTCCTTTTTTAGTTTTTGTGTGGATCCCTTGATAGGTTCAAGATAATGATCTGCCCAAATCACTATCTTCTTTGGAAGGTTCCTCTTCAATGCTTGTATATTAAAAACAATATCAATGCTACTATCCTCTTGCAGTTATATGTATCATCTCTGTCATACTTCTCTATCACTTATCTCCCAATGGTTGTCAAGAATAATTTGGGGCATTAAGCATATGTAATGATCGGACAATATAATTAAGTTATGGATGCAAGTGTACGACTCTTGTAATCTTTGGAATCAATTGGGAAATAATTAGTCTTGTAATCTTTGGAATCAATTGGGTGCAAATTATTCTTGAAACAACCAATAATTATCATATAAATTACTTGAAGTTAGTAAATGAGCAAGAATGTAATGTTATTAGCATGATTGATACATACCACTTTAGTTATTTGATGGATTCATTCATAGAATAATGAAAATTTGTTGTTGATAACAAGTAAACAAAGAGAAAGAAGGAAAAAAAAGTGATGTAAAATAAAAATATTTTTGTTGAAAAACAATTTGGGTTTTTATAGTTGTCTATTTGTGGGCATTTTTTTTAGTTGCAAAGTATGTGTTCCAATTTTTGCCATGTCACACGACCGATTTGAAAGATTACAAATGCACATTTGACGCCAACTGTGTAATACCTCAATATGGTAACCCGATGAACCAAATATCACACCATTAAAAAACAATTAAAACATGATATATTGTCTAAACATACTTTACTACTTAATAATCAAGTTATTTGTTTCGTTCTATATATTTGAATTAAAAAATAAACTTAGGTTGACAACAACAAATAATTACAGTAGAACAACACAATCAATCACAGACAACACAAGAATAATGCCTCTTATAATGTAAATTAAGGTAAAATTCAGGCAGTGTATATAGCATAGATTTAGTTTAAACGTTAACTTTCTAGATTACTTAGTATTGCAAGATTTTTACACTTACTGTTGCCCCCATATCGTTTGACCGCTCTACCCAGTTTTGGCCATTGTCGGATAACGCACTACACTGGGCACGTATTATGACACACCCCAATAATACAGCAACATAAATGTACTACTTCAGGGAGGTTGATCAGCAGTTGATTTTGGCCCGAATGTGATGACTATGGAACGATTAACTGGGTTCCAATGTAATACCAGCTTAGACCTCTTGAACTTAAAAACTCCTTTTAAACGTAATCTCTAATAATCGTGTATTCCTTGAATCACACTTAACTCTTGTTCCTATATAAAAGTAGTAAATAAAATTAACATAATAATTTTCTCGTTTTCAGCAAGTACCTAGTATTATCATGCAAACTGACCAAAAAACCAGCAGACAACCAAAATTAATATAATAGCAATTTGTTTTTTTTTAACACCAACAGTTTCATACTAAAAGATACAAAACAGATTCATCACCAACAAACATAACCAACTAGCTAGGTTATTCTTGTCAAAATATTTACTTTCAATCAAGCATATTTAAAAGTAAATACTTTGCTTTGTGAGAGCAATCCACCTTTATCATTCTCTATGTTATTCGCTATTTGGAAATTTTTTTTTTTTTTCGATTCTTGAGTTTTCGAGGGTTTGTCTTGACATTTTCTATTGAATTGCAAAAATATGGATAACAGAAGAGAATGAACTCGGGATTGAGTTATTCTGAATTTAGAATATAATCATAACTTTGTATAAATAGTTCTCAAATGAGACCAATCGTTGTAGTTGTCTATCTTTTATTTTATTTTTATTAACTGATTCATATTGTTATTTATATTACACATTAAACGCTGATATTTATTCATGTTGAATAAAACACTTTGAACTGTCAGATGTATTTCAGATACAATTGCACTCTGATCCTTAACAATCTCATTTAGAATAAGTCTTTAGAAGGTATTGTAATAACTTACATTTATTGCGCCATGGAAATGGACCAAAAAAACATCTTACTGAAAAAGTCAATAAATATTGAAAAAGTCAATAAATATTGAAAAAGTGAATAAATATTGAGAAAGTGAATAAATATTGAGAAAGTCAATAAATATCGAAAAAGTGAATAATTATTGAGAAAGTGAATAAATATTGAGAATGTCAATAAATATTGAGAAAGTCAATAAATATTGAAAAAGTCAATAAATATTGAAAAAGTCAATAAATATTGAGAAAGTCAATAAATATTGAGAAAGTCAATAAATATTGAGAAAGTCAATAAATATTGAAAAAGTCAATAAATATTGAGAAAGTCAATAAATATTGAGAAAGTCAATAAATATTGAAAAAGTGAATAATTATTGAAAAAGTCAATAAATATTGAGAAAGTGAATAAATATTGAGAAAGTCAATAAATATCGAGAAAGTCAATAAATATTGATTGATACGTTCAATTTAAGATATATACCTTAATTATTGTTTGAACTATGAACCTTCATAACCAAGGTTTCAATCGCCGTGTTGAAAGTCTTGATATCTTTAGTGGAAGTGGTAGTTGCTATAAGGAATTATCTCTATTGTGGTGTATTGAAACTTTTTGCGCACCGAATCTTTAAAATTCCTGGACCCATATTGCAAATTTGTTGAACTGATATTTGAAGTTTTGACGCGCCAAAATATATCTGGTTGACAAAATCAATCGCCATCTAAAATTTCATCAGAGATCTCAGTACCTGGATAAATTCATAGAGAAGAAATTCGCTATTAGCCATTTGCCATATCATTTCAAGTCCTTCACAGCCAAAAGTATACATCAATTATGAAGTAAAGAAGTCGCAATAAAAATGAGACTGAGAGTGAGACTGAGTTCAAGAATTGGCAGCCTGTCGTTGAGCAATTCACTTTTATAGATCATTTACTTCATGAAGCTATTCTTTTGCTTAGAAATAAATTAAATTAAATACAGTTAGTAATATCAATGATACAGAAGAAGAAACTGAGTCAGAATCTACAAACAAACAAACAAACAAACAAGGAGTGAATGACAAATTAAATTCTTGATTAAAATAGCAATTCTATCCGACAATATTAAATAATTTCATGAAAATTCATAAATCAGATACCCATATGGTCTAGGATACCTCAAATGATAAGTTATATTTATTCGCAGCTACACTTCTAGCAATTCGTTGTCCACAATAAAACACACACATTGTAGAATTGGGAATCTTTTTCTGAGGCAAAATATCGAGTCCTAATTTGTAAAATTAATACAGTTTGTATACAAGAGCCGACAAGGATTGATATTTAGGCATAAATTTTTACAGTCGATGTAATATTCTTCTATGTCGTGGGGGAAACATCCTATAACTACCGTCTATATTGAGCCACTTGTTTATTTCAATTGATTTTCCATAAAACGTAGCTACTAAAGTTATAATATTAATACAAAGATGCCCCCAATTAATCAAATATATAGTCAAATGATATATGTCCTTTGTGTGGACAGTTTTGCCATGCTTGATTGGGGATAATTTGTTCTTCTCTCACCTACGCTTTGCATTCCCTATTCGAGCGCACACCCACAGCATTTTAATCACACAGCTATAAGTTACATTCTGTATATTTTCCTCACAACTGTTCAACAATGATAATAATTGCTGGGGACACTATTATTTTTGTCTGTGGACAACTGAATATTGTCCGTGGCTGAATTAATATTGGCCGTGGACGAAATAAAATTGGCCGTGGACAAACTAATATTGGCCGTGGCTGGATTTGTATTGGCCGTGGACGAAATAAAACTGTCCGTGGACGAAATAATATTGGCCGTGGATAAACTAATATTGGCCGTGGCTGAAAAAATATTGGCCGTGGACGAATTTATTCTAGCCGTGGACAAAAAAATATTGGCCGTGGACGAATTTATGCTAGCCGTGGATGAGTTTATATTGGCCGTGGCTGAATTCATGCTGGCCGTGGACAAAAAAATATTGGCCGTGGACGTATTTATACTGGCCGTGGACGAATTTATACTAGCCGTGGCTGAATTTATACTAGCCGTGGACGAATTTATACTAGCCGTGGCTGAATTAATATTGGCCGGGGCTGAAATAATATTGGCCGTGGCTGATTTATTACTGGCCGTGGACGAAATAATATTGGCCGTGGACGAGTTTATACTAGCCGTGGATGAAATAATACTGTCCGTGGACGACTGAAAATTGGCCGTGCATGAAATAAAACTTTCAGTGGATGAGATAATTTTGGTCGCGGACGAATTTATTCTGTCTGTGGACTAGTCTTAGATTAACTTCAATTCTTCTTGCAGCAAACACTAGTTCTAGTTTTGCCATAATGTGTGCATATCTTTCTTTCATACTACTTTTGGTTTATTATCACTAGGATTACCCTTGTGCTACGCTTTTTTAATTTTTGTTTTGATTGGTTCTATGATTTTTGCAGCCAACTTTGACCCATTGATATAAAAACCAACGTGAACTCAAACCATTCGACGTACTACATCAGGGCAAAAAATCTCACTTTTTGACCCAAAGAATTAAGCCCTTTATTTTTTGGGTATTGTAATTTGTCTATCTAAACTTTCAAATCCTTCAAAAAGCTAACTTTATTTAACAATTTTGTTGAACAGTTTCTTGAACTGGTACTAGTCTTGTGTAAAGAAGAAGAAGAAACATATTGGTTTTTATTGTTTTATTCTTGTATCAATAAATAAATTCCAGAAAAGAAAGTAATACTTCCTTCAATCGATATAATAAATCCGCTCAGTTGCATCAAGATAATCTAATATTCAACCGAGATGTAAACGACAAGAATTGGGGTCAAATTTATAATTCAAATTCAGTCATCACTATCAAAGCACACATTTGTAATTTCAAAATATAAATTTTTTTTGGTGATTAACACTATTAGTGAATCTTCGCCATTTAGATTCTCTATTTCACTTAAATACTTTACTTTATTTACTGAAATATTGATAATAAATTTTGGTTGTATTGTGTATTTATGTTTAAAATTGTTTGTTTCTTTTATATTTAATGTATCAAACTGATATACGGAGTTTGTCGGGTTTAGAATTACTTTTCTCTTTTGCCTATTCTATGAGATCTGTAACGAATTTATAATTTCATTATTGATTTCTACCCTTTGTAAATGGATACCGTCATTTGAAAGGATACCGCGTGGTAACGGGATCCTCTGTCCGACTAATATGTCCCATAGGTCGATGTGTAACAGTAATTGGCGAATCAGAAAAAAAAAAGAAAAAAATTAACTCCATCAATGGGTAAGCTGGTCTTTATCATCTACATTGATAATACAGAATCTAACAACGTTAACACATTGAAATGGGAAACTAATATCCTGGGCCTTGCCTTTATAGGTTATCAAGCTTTATTCCTGGAAACTATCTTATCATGTAAACATATCAGAGGTTGGTAGAAATGAAATGAATACGATTTGATTCAATGCAAGGTTTAAGAAATATTATCATATCCATGAGTTTAAATTGTATCAATGACAACAAATATTGGTTGTATATTCTAGTGCCTGATTCAGCAGATATCCAGAAACTATTTGTTCACCCCTTTCATCATATGGTACATTAACTTAGCAAGTTTTGCTTTCATGCCATGGTACTTGCCAACGGTGTGGATGCATTCATGGGTATTTCTTGTGTGGGTGAATTTATTTCCCAAGATGAAGTTGATGAAGCTGGAATTTCTATTGAAGCTAGTCCTGAAAAGAGGCAATTGAAGGACAGTGAAGGCTTTTCTGTCAAAGTTGGCGATACTGATTTTGAATAGGAAATCTTTACTCCTGATGAAGGAGAACAAGAGAATGAAAAGAAATATGGGTCAAACAAAGAGGGCATTTATTTGAAGAAGAATACCCATGTGGATGATTATGATACTAAAAAAGGAGCATCATACTATGTCACCATCTTATGCATACCATAGTGATGAAAGTTCATATAAGAAACATGATCCCTCGACCACAACTACTACTTCTGAAGATGTTGTTGTAGTCAATGGATTAAGAAATATTGACTTCACGATATACTGAGCTGAATTCTTGGTTATTACTGGTTTGATTGGTTCAGATAAATATTTGTTAGTTTGTGGAATTTCGAGATTTATAAAACGTACTGCTGGTTCAATTAATGTTAATGGTTCAGTGGAATTACTTGAAGTAGTGGTCAAAAGACTAGATTCAATTCAGCTCATGTTGCTAATGCTGAGAGTAAAATAACTCATTTAGATGATGTTATTTCTGGTTTTGATGCCAGAGCTGGCAAGAATATTGTTGAAAGTTGTACTTCTCGAATTTTGAAAGACAAGAGGAGAATTCCTGCAATTCATCAATCAACAATGATTGATACTGTTGTTAGAATTATTTTCCGTGATGATGATGGATAAGTTGAAGTTGACTCACTTTATAGCCTATATGCCACCAAGGCTAAATTTGAATAAGCTTGGCCAGTCACACATCTCAAGAGAATGAACAAGAGGAAAATGACGATGAAGATGTTCTGGAGGAGGAGGAGGAAGAAGATGAACTTAAGGAAGATCGTGAAATGATTCAAAGACAATCGACTCAATCTATTGAACCAGGAGATGAAGCATCATCATTAGCTTATGACGAGATCACCATTAGTTCCCTGGGATGTTAGTTTTGAAGATAGTCCTATGGAAGGAAACAAAATTGGTATTTGTGGTAGAACAAGTGCTAGTAAGCCATCAATTACTACAGCTTTATATTGATTAGCTGAATTGGATTCTGGCAAAATTGTTATTGATGGTATCGATATTTCAACATTCGGATTGAAAGATCTGGGTTCAAAATTATTAATTATTCCTCAAGATCCAGTATTATTCCATGATTCGATTAGACAGAATTTAGATCCATTCCGTGACCATCCCGATGATAATCTTTGGGAGTCGTTGAGACGTACTGGTTTAATTGAAGAATCAAGATTGAATATAGTTAAAAAGCAAGCTCCTTCTGATGATAGTGCTTGTAATGGTGTTACAGTTGGTAATAATGATAAGTTGACTAATGTTGTATTGCCTGAGTTTCATACAAATTAAGCTGTTGAAGTTGAATTATCTGATTTTTTCCTTGGTGAAAGATAATTGACTATATTTGCAGGAACCTTGGTTAGAGATTTCAAGATTTTAATTTTCGATGAAGCAGCGTCAAGTGTTGATTATGAAGCTGATGCATAAATTCAACATAAGGTTATTAGTGACTTTAAAGGTTCCACCAATTTGTGTATTGCTCATCGTTTAAAAACCATTATTAATTATGATAGAATTTATTGTTTAAATGAAGGTGAAACTAAAGAATTTGATACACCATGGAATTTATTCAATTTGCAAAGTAGTATATTGCAACAAATGTGTCATCGTTCAAATATAACCTAGCAAGAGTTCAAAGGAAGTATTTCTCTCTAAGTATAATACATAGAATCGGTATTCAAATTCAGCAATTATAAAGATTTTTTTGATAGATAATGAAGCACCAATGTTAATGATTCTGAGGTCAAGATTATAGATAAAGTTATATCGGTATACTCTTGTTTTGGCCATAAAATTTCCATTATAATTAAACTTCCTCTACTTAATATATTATAATCAGATTATATTACAACAAACTTAAGCGCACACCCACATCTTTTTAAGCCCATGCCCATACCCATACCCATACCCATACCCATACCCATACCCATACCCATACCCATACCCATACCCATACCCATACCCATACCCATACCGACACCCATACCCATACCCATACCCAAACCAACACCGACACCCATACCCAAACCAACACCGACACCCGCATCATTTTTGGAGCGCACACCCACAGCATTTTTGGAGCGCACACCCACAGCATTTTTGGAGCGCACACCCGCATCTTTTTGAGCGCACACCCATATCTTTTGAACGCACACCCACGCCCAAACCCAAACCCGCAGCATTTTTGAGCGCACACCCAAAGAATTTCTGAGCGCCCACCCACACCCACACCCATGCCCACATCATTTTTGAACGCACACCCACGCCCAAACCCAAACCCGCAGCATTTTTGAGCGCACACCCAAATCTTTTGGAGCGCACACCCACAGCATTTTTGGAGCGCACACCCACAGCATTTTTGGAGCGCACACCCACAGCATTTTCTAGCGCCCACCCACACCCACACCCACACCCACGCCCACGCCCACATCATTTTTGAGCGCCACCCACGCCCACAGCTTTTTGAGCGCCCACCCACACCCACATCATTTTGGAGCGCACACCCACAGCATTTTTGGAGCGCACACCCACAGCATTTTTGGAGCGCACAGCTATTAGTCGCATTTTATATCTTTTCTTTACAACTTTTCAACAATGGTAATACTTGCTGGGGCCATATAATATTCTTGTCCGTGGATGAATTAATATTGGCCGTGGATGAATTAATACTGTCCGTGGCTAAATTTATACTAGCCGTGGACGGAAAAATATTGGCCGTGGACGAAATAATGTTGGCCGTGGGTGAATTAATACTGTCCGTGGGTGAATTAATATTGGCCGTGGCTGACTGAATATTGTCCGTGGCTGACTTAATATTGGCCGTGGCTGACATAAAATTGGCCGCGGACGAGTTAGTAATGGCTCTAGACAACTGAATATTGTTCGTAGACAAGTTTGAGGCCTGTTTTCATACTATTCTGGGGGTGTATTATCTGTATACGTTGCTATCCCAAAATTTTTTTTTTAGTCGTTTTTTTTTTTTGCAATCCACTTTTACCATTCCCTATCCTATTCGCTATTTGGATTTTTTTTTTTTTCTTTGAATTTTGAGTTTTTGAGATTTTGAGGGTTTGTCCTAACATTTTCGATATAGACCATTTACTTTAGGTAGCTATACTTTTGGTTAGAAACAAATTAAATCAAATACAGTTAATAAAATTAATGATACAGAAGAAGAAACAGAGTCAGATTCTATAATCAAATAAGGAATGAATGAATGAATGAATGAGAAATCAAATTTGGGAAAATAATTTCCATAGTTATATGGATGCCTATAAAACCACCAAGCAAACCGCGTTGGTTTCTTTGTAGGAAGATTTAATGTTGTATAGTTATAATTTCAAAGACTAAGAAGTACCAAAATAGACTTTTCATAGACTAATAGATGGTTATTACTTAAATCAATTGACCATATCAGCGGTTCAGTTTTTGTACTGGATATATCACTCGATGTTTTGCTTGCTGAATTATCTTGAAATACTATTGCAAATTTTTAATTAATATAGCAATTTTATCTGAGGATATTAAATTAGCCCAGGAACATTCATAAATCAGATATCCATATGGTCTAGGATACATCATATGATAACTTATGTTTTTTGCAGTTACACTTCTAGCAATTTGTTGTCCACGATGAAACACATGGTAGAATTGGGAGTCTTTTTTTGAGGCAAAATATCAAGTCCTAATTGGTAAAATTAATACAGCTTTTATGCAACAAGGGACTATGCTTAATCTTTAGGCATAAATTTTCACAGTCGATGTAATATTCTTCTATGTCGTGAGGGAAACATCCTATAACTAATGTATATATTGAGACACTTGTTTATTTCGATTGATTTTGCATAAAACGTAGCTAGTAAAGTTAGAAAATGAGTTCAAAGATCCCCCAATTAATCAACTGTATATTTAAATGATATATGTCCTTTGTGTGAACAGTTTTACCATGCTTGATTAGGGATAATTTGTTTTTCTCTCACCTACGCTTTGCATTCCCTATTCGAGCGCACACCCACATCTTTTTGAGCGCACACCCACATCTTTTTGAGCGCACACCCACATCTTTTTGAGCGCACACCCACATCTTTTTGAGCGCACACCCACAGCTTTTTTGAGTGCACAGCTTTTTTGAGCGCACACCCACACCCACAGCTATTTTGAGCACACACCCACATCATTTTTGAGCGCACAGCTATTAGTCGCATTATATATATTTTCCTTACAACTGTTCAACAATGATAATACTTGCTGGGGCCATATAATATTCTTGTCCGGGACGACTGAATATTGTCCGCGGCTGAATTAATATTGTCCGTGGCTGAATTAATACTGGCCATGGCTGAATTAGTATTGGCCGCGGCTGATTTAATATTGGCCGAGCATGACATGAAATTGGCCGCGGACGAGTTAATAATGGCTGTAGACAACTGAATATTGGTCGCAGACATGTTTGAGACCTGTTTTCATACTATTCTCGGGTCATATTATGTATATACGTTGTTATCCCAAAATTTTTTTTTTTTGTCTTTTTTTTTTGGAATCCACCTTGACCATTCCCTATGCTCTTGGATATTTGGATTTTTTTTTTTTTTTTTTTCGATTTTTTCGGTTTTTGGGGTTTTGAGGGTTTCTCCATAGATAAAATTTTCCTTATAAAATTGTTCAACGTACACGACCCTGATTTCTGTTAAATAATACTTATTTTAAATAATTCTGGAATTCGTTTAATTGAAGTCAATTTGAATAGAACAATAAATATAATTCATTTTCATTTCCTTCTAAATAATTATGTTAAAGTAGATTAGATATTGAGACATCAGAGTAGTGGTATGTTTCAGTTATTAAAATTGACAGTTCGATGTGTCTCATTCAATATGAAGAAATAACAACAACGTCTAAAAAGTGTAAAATACACTTAGTATATAGATATTAATTAGTAAAATAAAATATAAGTAAAAAAAAAAGTTATAAACATTTGTCTGAATCAATATGTACTAATGTATAATTGAATTTTTTTTTAAAAAGATTTATAATTTAAATTAAGAATTATGTAGTGTATATTCATTGGAATTCATTCTAATTTTTTTTTTTTGCAGTCATTTTTTTTTTCGTTTTCGCAAATCTATAGAAAATATAAAGTCATAAGTTTCATTGACGAATTATTTTTATATGTGTATTATCTGTTAATGTCAAGATTTAGTACTTTATTTAGATCAAAAAAGAAAAGTTTTGATCAAACAAATAGTAGCAGTTGATTATAGAAAACCAATTAAATTGGTTGTGTGTGATGGGGAGCGGTGTTCTAGTATAATATTAAACTTAAATTATATTCTCTTTGAACCTGGAGATTTCCCCTTTTTTTATCATTTTATTTAACTGTTAATTTTTGATAATCGTATTGAATTCTATTTTGGATATTTCATGTACTTGAATATATATAACAATAACTCCTTTGCATTGAATATAATTAATTAATTGTATAAGTTATAAGATTAAACATTTCCTTATATCGAAATATTAATTTTCCAATTAAATATACTTACAAGTAATCATTTTTTTACTTTGTAACACAGTTAAAATTTTTAGAAAAAAATCTAGATTGAATAAATACTAATTATATCTATATATAGATTTCAATGATAAAGTATTATGTTGAAAAAAAAACATCAATAATATATAACCTATATACTGTATATATATTTAAAAAAAACGAATGAACTTGAATAAAGTTAAAACCATCACACACATATACTCAAAAATAATAATAATAAACCAAAAGATGCCCCCAATTAATCAAATGTATAGTCAAATGATATATGTCCTTTGTTTGGACAGTTTTACCATGATTGATTGGGGATAATTGGGGATAGTTGGTTCTTCTCTCACCTACGCTTTGCATTCCCTATTTTAGCCCACGCCCACATCATTTTTGAGCGCACACCCGCAGCTATTTGAGCGCACACCCGCAACTTTTTGAGCGCACAGCATTTTTTTTTGAGCGCACAGCATTTTAGAGCGCCCACCCACATCTTTTTTTTGGAGCGCCCACCCACATCTTTTTGAGCGCCCACCCACAGCATTTTTGGCCCACACCCACAGCATTTTAATCACACTGCTATTAGTTACATTTTATATATTTTCTTTACAACTGTTCAACAATGATAATACTTGCTGGGACCAACTATTATTCTTGTCCGTGGACAAAATAAAATTGGCCGTGACTGATTTAATACTGTCTGTGGACAAATTTATATTGGCCGTGGCTGACTTAATACTGTCCGTAGAGGACTCAATATCGTCTGTATACTAGTCAATTTTGTTTGTGGACAGTTAGACTTGCCTGGGATTTGTTTTATGTTCTCCTGGACCTTCATTTTCTATCGTTTTTTTTGTTCTGTGTTCGCAGCCGTTATGTTGCATTTTTCAAGTGGAATACAAAGGAAATAAATAGGTGATTTTTTTTTTTTGTTTTTCTTTTTTTCTTTTGGTTCAATGATTTTTGCTCCATAGCTTCGACCCATAAATTTAAAAATAAACGAGAAATCTTATGATTCTGCGTACTAAACTCAAGCGACCAACGGCAGTTTATCTCCAAGAAATGTCTTTCTTTTAATTTTTTTGGATATTGGCCACTTGTCTATCATACATTTTGTATCTGAAAAGAAGCAAACTTTACTTAACGACTTTTGTTTGACAGTATCTTTCTGTAATATAACTACAGTGTAAAGATAGGAACACATTTGTTGGTGGATTATTCACTTTAAGTACAATGACTAGGATAATGAATCGCAGACAATGATTCAAAATAATGGTAAATGTTGACATCTAGGATATTTTCGTTAAGAGTAAACATAAACAGCATTACCAAAGAACTACAATGTTTATTGATTCTATATAGAAAAATAAAAGAAATACTTTTACATTGAGATTAAATGTTGTTGTTGCAAGCTGGTCTATTTCTAGGCATGGAAACAATAACCAAATACATTAAAATTTTCATACAATTGTACATAAACTATAAAATCCAAGCCAAAGTAATAAAGTCAAAAGATTTGGTATTAATACCATAACTTTTGGAATTTTTAATGGCAACGATATAAAGAAGAAATCATAAGGATTAATCATATCTTTAGGAAAGAATAAGGGTTAATTACATTCTGATGAAAACAGATAACATAACATGGTCAATTACATAACTTATCGGTTAAGAAAAGATAATATGACCCATTAATAAGGGATTTAATTTAAAAAGAGAAATAAAATGCTTTATTGGATGATATAATAATTCTACTAATTTTAATGAAGAGGTAGAAAGATGGAAGGGATATGTTGTTGTTGTTGTTGTTGTTACATACTGTATGTACTGTAAATGTTCTTGAAATTTAACAGCAAATATTGTTGTTACTTACAAATGTTGATAATTGAACATTTTTTTTTAATATGGTTGATGTTTAAGTTAATATTTATACGTTGTTAATAAAAAATACATATTGGTTACCTTTAAATCACGTCATATATTTATTTGATAATACACATGTATGTATTGTCATTGCATAAGAAGAGAATATATTTATTTGTATTCATTGATAATTTACAACTCTGTGGAAATTGCGTTCAAATTCCAGTAAAACAAAACATGGAAACTATAATGATATTCATAACTCCGATCTGGATAATATTTGACATCCGCTAAGTCTAGACTTTCGCTTACAGTATATACTGGATAATTTATTATTTTTTTCACTGTCAAAGTTTCGTCCTACGGAAACTAAAAAAAAAAAATACCTTACGGCAAAATAAATAAATAAATCTGACGCCATTTTCCTGGTAGAATTTTTTCAGTTTCTTTGTTTAATTGCGGACAAAAGCGGGCTTTGTAGGTCTTTTACCAATTCCCCCCACCCCACCGATCAGAAGATATACAGTACACATAGTAAAAGTAATTCCACAAATCACAAACAAAGATGAAAAGAAACAAGATTCGTACGATTTATTACATACAAATACAGAGAGAGACACACAAATAGGTATTTTGTAAATATGAAATCAAGATTTCATCACTTCCTCTGTTGAAGTTCTAATAATAACCAATAACCTCCTTTTTTAATTTATTATTTAATTTCTCTCCCACTTTCCCAACTCCACCTTTTGTAACAATAGTCAATGTTGGTGTGTTCATAATGTATAATGTAAATCCCGTTACAATTCAAAGGTTTGAAGGTTGCGAATAGAGAGGGGAAAAGAAAAGAAGCTACAAAATAAACTTAGTGTATACTGTACTGTGTATACTTGAAAACATCGGTGTTTAGATTTCAAACCGTTTAAAAGGAAAGGGGAGATACACAGAAAAGTGTATACGTGTAGACGTACAAGTACATGTACAATCTTTCCGATAGACGTTATTTTTTTTTATTTATTTGTACATTACTTTTTTTTTGGTTAAAGTTTGGAGATGAGTAATTAAATCGAGGGAATTTTAACATTTATGTACTGAAAAGGGGGATTTGATTAAGGGATTAAAAATTATACACTACAATTGCTTTTAAAGTATTATTTTGGTGGTAGTAGTGGTGGTGGGGGACGGAAGGGAGGGAGGGAAATGTATCATGGGCGCAATTGTATCGACGTAGCTTAAAACGAAAAAACGAAAAAAAAATTTTTTTATTTTATTTCCCCTCTTTTTTTTTCAATTGCGGAAAATTTAAGTCCATCAAAAAAATTCTTTCTTTTTTTTTTTTTTTCTCTCTGTTAAGGGCGACATTGTAATTGTATTATCGTAGTAATTGCCACAAGACAATTAAACCGATTTCATCATCATCATCATAAGCAAAAAAGCAAAAAAAAAAAAAATTCTTCCTTTTATGCGAAATAGATTTTTTTTTTTTTTTTTTCTTTTATATATTGAGTGTATTAAATCTTGAAAATTAAAAATTAAAAAAAAAGTAGAATTTGTTATAATTTTCCTTTATTTAAAGAAATCCCATATTTCATTTTCTATATTATTTAAATTAAATTATTAGATATATTAATATTAATCAAAAGATGTCAAAATTCGCAGGAATTACAGAATTACCACCTGATCCATTGTTCGGTTTAAAGGCTCGTTATAATGCAGATTCTCGTTCTGATAAAGTTGATTTGGGGATTGGTGCTTATAGAGATAATAATGGTAAACCTTGGATTTTACCAGCTGTTAGACAAGCTGAACAAAAATTAATTAATTCTCCAGATTATAATCATGAATATTTATCAATTAGTGGATTTGAACCATTTACTAGTAGTGCAGCAAAAGTTATTTTAGGGGATAATTCCTCGGCTATTAAAGATAAAAAAATTGTTTCTCAACAAAGTTTATCAGGTACTGGTGCTTTACATGTTGCTGGTGTTTTTATAAAACAATTTTATAAAGGTAATCATACAATTTATTTATCTCAACCAACTTGGGCTAATCATAAACAAATTTTTGAAACTATTGGTTTTAATGTTGCTAGTTATCCATATTGGAATAATGATACTAAATCATTAGATTTAGATGGATTTTTAAAAGCTATTGAATCAGCTCCAGAAGGTTCTATTTTCTTGTTGCATGCTTGTGCTCATAATCCAACTGGTTTAGATCCAAATCATGATCAATGGAATCAAATATTGAAAGTTTTAAATAAAAAACAACATTTGGTTATTTTTGATTCTGCTTATCAAGGTTTTGCTAGTGGTGATTTAGAAAAAGATGCTTATCCAATTAGAAAAGCAATTGATGATAAACTTATTACTTCTCCAATTATTATTTGTCAATCTTTTGCTAAAAATGTTGGTATGTATGGTGAAAGAGTTGGTGCTATTCATGTAATTGCTTCAACTGAAGAATCTAATGAATCTTTAAACAAGGCAATTAAATCTCAATTAAATAAAATTATTCGTTCAGAAATTTCAAATCCTCCAGCTTATGGTTCTAAAATTGTTGCAACAATTTTAAATGATTCAGAATTATATTCTCAATGGCGTAAAGATTTAATTACCATGTCTTCAAGAATTGGTAAAATGAGAGATACTTTAAGATCTAAATTGGAAAGTTTGGGTACTCCAGGTACTTGGAATCATATTACTGATCAAACTGGTATGTTTTCATTTACTGGTTTAACTCCTGATATGGTTGAACGATTACAATCCATGCATGGTATTTATTTGGTTAGCAGTGGTAGAGCCTCTGTTGCTGGTTTAAATGATGGTAATGTTGATAAAGTTGCTAATGCTATTGATGAAGTTGTTAGACATTTCGGTAAGAGTAAACTTTAGGTTTAATGTATTTTTCTTTTCTAAAAAGAAATATATATATATATATATATATAGAAGATATACATGTATAGCTTTTCTTTATCTGTTTCAATTTTTTTCTTATTTCCAAATATAATGAGTTTTCGATTTTGATTTTAATTACCTCTTTTTTTATTTATTATTATTATTTTGCAATCATTGGTGATGTATGAGTAAGATTATATTCAAAATGGCGTTAGAGTCATTACTGGTATCAAGTTGACATATATCTCTACATTTTATTCTATCACGATTTTTGATTGTTTTTATATATTATTAATAAATTTTATAAAATAAAATATATTTAAGCATTTTCATTTTTTTATAGTTGAAAATTCTCCCCATAAATGTTGATTAATAAAAAATAAAACAAATGGATTGAATTCCTATGATACATATAATATTACCAACTTTCTTTCTTCTTCTCTTCTTTTTTTTTAAAAAATTAATATCAAAAAAATATTATTCACTTTTTATGTTTTTCATTCATTATAATGCACACAACACAATTCATTTACTCTAAAATAAATATCATTCTATTTCTTATCATATGTTGATTATTATTATCATTATTCTTCTTAAATCACAATATTCAGTTATATTTAATATTTTTTTTTCATTTTTTAATTTTTCAAAAATTAATTTACTTTCTTCTGAAAGAACAACCTTCAGTCAATTTAGCTTTACCACCAGTTGGAGTACACAAGACAGTGGAACAAGAGTCACAAGTGACAGCAGTTTGAGCGTGACTGAAAACAGTAGTGATATTAAGACATCCTTGACATTTAACATCCATGAAGAAAGATCTTGGTTGTTGAACTAAGGTTTTCAATTTGTGTTGTTTAGCTTCAGTAGCTGGAGATGGATGCAATAAATCTTGAACTAAAACCTATTAAAACAAAAAAATAATGTTAGTAATCACTTTATATTCATTATGATTAGTAAAAATATAACCATTCACTCTATCCCATCCCATCCCATCCCATCATGACTATCATTCTTCTTCATATTGTAGTTGGTCCTATTCTTTCTTCCAATAGATAATATCATAAATTTGATCCTTTTTCTATTTTTTTACTTCTTAATACATCTTCCAAAATCATCGATGTCCATGATACATCTCTTCCTCTAATTCACTTTTTTTCAAATCTTCATGGTTACTTAAATTCTTTATTCTTTTTGGATAATAATGATTCACTGGGAGGGAGAGGGAGATGAATTCATAAGCAATGGTCATTTCACTATCGTAGTTCTTGAACATACCATTGTTGACTTGTTTCTCTAATATGTATAAAATTCAAAAAATGAAAAATATAAAATCAAAAAAAAATTTTTCTTTTTCTTTTTTTTTTTTGGTTTACCTTGACTGTATGAATTAGAAAAAATTCTGTGAGAAATCTAAGGTTACACAGTGTGTGTATAGTGTGAGCGTGAGCGCGAGAGATGGGGGTAGTCACCGCCATACTCTGCGCGCAATAGGGGGCAGACGACCGACAGAGAGACAGAAAAAAGAAAAAATTTCACTAAGAAAAAAAAATTTTGTAGTATAGGGGTGTGCACCTTTGACAGAAAAAATATTAGCAAAAGTAAATCACGTGAGAGTAATTAGGGCTATTAGGGTTATGTGCTAAATTCTTATAAATTTCAAAAACCTGTGGAAATACTAAATTTTTTGTTCCATTATACTGTATACGAATATATAGAAGTGAATAACTAGCTAATAGGTTGATTTACTACCGGCTTGCAAAGTCATTTCTTTGAAATGACTTCATTACTGGTTGATTAGTTTCTTGAGGTTGAATTATTGATATTTGTTGGTAGTGTACAGGATATTGAAAAAAAAAAAAAAGCAAAGAAATCTAAAACCTTCTACTCCACAAATCTCCACAATATTTTCAGATGGTGTTAACTGATCTTGGTTTTTGTTTTCATTTTCATTTTTTTTTTTTTTTTTTTGCAGCCGAATTTCAATCGATATGGATAATGATATAATTCAAAGAGAAATACCCTGATACAGTTTCAATATTACAGATATTTAAGAAAACATTAATCTTGATATATGCAAATTTTCCTTATTAAACATTTCTATAAAAAATCAATAAACTAAATATCTCTCTCTCTCTCTGGTTATTTATTCTAGATTATGACTTGGAGCAGATGGGAAAAATCCATCTTTTTGAATATTTGCAGCTCGTTGTTGACCATATATTTTTTTCTGATAATTCATTAATCTATTCTTATAAATATCTTGATTTAATCTATATTGTTTAAATTTAAATTCCAGTATAGATTTAGTCTTTTTTTCTAATTCATCAATAACTTGTTGTAATTCATTTTTAAATTTCTCATATTTACTTTCTTCTCCTTTGTCTTTGTCTTTTCCTTCTTGGTCTTTTTTTTTATTATCTTTCCAATATTCAGTAACTTTATTCCATAGATATGGTTTAACCAATTCAATATCTTTTTCCAATTGTGATTTTTTAGACGTTAGTTCTTTTTGAGAATTAATTAAATCAATATATTCTTGAGGTTGAATAGCATTAGCAAATTGTTCATCTTGTAAATGTTGTTGACAAGTATAAAAAAAATCTTTATTTCCATTATCAGCTAATAAAACTGTTGTTGATGGTTTAAAACATATTATACATGGTTTAGAATCTGATGATGCTACTAATCGAACTTGATATTTATTTGGAAATGGAGGTTGCTGTTTCTGTGATTGAATATTACTCATTTCTAATCAATTATAATTGTTAATATCAGGTTAGTTCTTCCTCTGGATATGGCTCTTGTTTTAAAAATCAGTATATTTTGATTAAAATTCAACTTTGCCGACGGCAGGGAGGTATTGAAAGAAAAAAAATAAAAAAAATTCCGACCGGAAAGTGTGTATGAGTCAAAACGAGGAACAAAATTGAAACAAATTGGATAAAGAAGACTTAGGACAAGATTTGGTTCACTTATATATATATATATGTATGAAGACCAAGATGTTGACAATTGATAGAAATGATGCTAAGGGTAACATATAACCTGTGTTATCGAATAGAAACCCCTATGTGATATGTTTCAGAAATTAAGAAATTAAAAGTGTAAATATCGATTCGGAAAATGGGGGGCGGACGGGGCCCGGAGAAGACGCTCATCGTGGTGGCAGTGGTGCATTCCCACCTCTCGAGCTGCGAATCACTTTTCCTCTTACACAATATCCCATACAATACAATACAATAGAATCATTAATTCTTATCAGTACAATACAGAAGAAACTCTGTCATCACCAATACATAGGACAGAACATACTGTAAATTCTAGTAGTTTCTACTATATTATTATTACGTTAAGTCCACAATGAGTATTTATCATCGTGAAATATTCATTATACATACTGTATTTTCAATTTATTATAAATAAATATTTCAAATGAATAAATACAGGAGATTTCTATAAAGATAAATGAATTAAACTTAAATAGGAAAAAATGTCGTCAAATTATTAAATGTAATGGTCCAATACGCGCGGTAAGAAATTTTTCAAAAGGGGAGGAAAACTGAAACGAAGAAGAAAAACAAAAACCCCAAAAATATTCTTAGTTCAATGATCAATTACTATAAATAAAACAGACTACACTCAAGGTAAATGTAAATGTCTTACTGGATCTGTAGAGGGGTTTATTATATAATGATTTTCATTTTTTAGCCATTCAGGTGGCTTGAAATTTTACGACTTTATATAAAAAAAAAAAAAAAAAAGATGTGACATTGGTTACATGAATGATGATTAAGTGAGGGATTTTTTTTTTCGGTCTTTCTTTACTTTCCTTGTGTTTTGGTGATACATTGATGTGAAGTGTATGTGTAATCAATGATTCCATAATTAGTAAAAAAGAAAGAAGAAAAAAAAGAAGGAGTAGTGTATAAATGGTAAATAGAAGAAATTATAAGGGAGGGAGGATGAGAAGAAGAAAGAAGAAAATTTTTTCTTTGTGTTTTGAATTTTGTTTTTCATTTTGGGTTCAAATTTTTGAAAAAATCGACAATTTTACATAAATTTGAAATTATAGTGTAGAATGTGAGAATTTGTCTAAATTTTTTTTTTGACTGCGTGTGTGTTCTCTTTCAATTTTCAAATTTTGACTAACCAAGTGAGAGAGAGAGAAAAAAAAAAAAAATCAAATAATTTTTTCTCTTTCTTCGGATAACAGAATTTGTTGTTGAATTGCTGTCTCCTCCCTTTTAATACACACAAGCTATTGAAGCAACAACTTAACCATCCAATCAATCAATAAAAAAACATTACCTTATAATTAAAAATGTCAAACATAGAAGATGATTCCTCCATTTCAGTGGATTCCATTGTAGACCGTTTACTTGAAGTTCGTGGCTCAAGGCCAGGAAAACAAGTGGCCTTAAGTGAAAATGAAATCAGATTTTTATGTACCAAAGCAAGAGAAATCTTTATTCAACAACCTATATTGCTTGAGCTTGAGGCTCCTATAAAGATTTGTGGGGATATTCATGGTCAATATTATGATCTTCTTCGTTTGTTTGAATATGGTGGTTTCCCACCAGAGGCAAATTACCTTTTTCTTGGTGATTATGTTGATAGAGGTAAACAATCTTTGGAAACCATTTGTTTATTGTTGGCCTATAAAATCAAATATCCAGAAAATTTCTTTATTTTAAGAGGTAATCATGAATGTGCATCCATTAATCGTATTTATGGGTTTTATGATGAATGTAAAAGAAGATACAATATTAAATTGTGGAAAACTTTTACTGATTGTTTCAACTGTTTACCAATTGCAGCTATTATTGATGAAAAAATCTTTACCATGCATGGTGGTTTATCACCAGATTTGAATTCCATGGAACAAATTAGAAGAGTCATGAGACCAACAGATATTCCTGATGTTGGTTTGTTGTGTGATTTATTATGGTCAGATCCAGATAAGGATATTACAGGTTGGTCAGAAAATGATAGAGGGGTTTCATTTACTTTTGGTCCTGATGTTGTTTCTCGATTCTTGCAAAAACATGATATGGATTTGATTTGTCGTGCTCATCAAGTTGTTGAAGATGGTTATGAATTTTTTAGTAAACGTCAATTGGTGACATTATTTTCTGCTCCAAACTATTGTGGTGAATTCGACAATGCAGGTGCCATGATGTCTGTTGATGAAAGTTTATTATGTTCTTTCCAAATCTTGAAACCTGCTGATAAGAAACCAAGATATGCTCCAGCAAATGTTTCAAACAATCGTCCCGGTGCCAATCAAAGAAAGCCAAAGAAGACTGTTAAATAAGTGATTTGAAATATCATTACTTGATTTGTTCACATTTTTCCTTTTCCCTTTCCTTTTCCCTTTCCCGGCCATTTATTCTTTTTTTTTTATATACATATATTATATCATCACCATTTTGGGTGGTGGTGGTGTTGTTGTTGTTGTTTCCTGCCTTCTCCTTTCTTCATTCCTTGGTCAGCAATTATTTGATTTTTGACTATTTGATCCCTTTTTTTTTTATTATTATTATTATCTTTATTTACCATCAAAACATATGTACATTAGTTCATGGGGCTTTCCAATATTCCACCTTTTATTATTGATGAAAAAGCCTTGATTCCATTATTATTTTTTTTTTTTTTTTTAGTATTTTTTTTTTGCTTCCTATCAACTTTAACGCATTATGTGAAACGAAATAAATTAACCATTTTTATTTTAATTCCTATGGTTCCAATTACCACAAACCTTTATCCTTTTTATTTGACGTGGGTGGGTGGTTGATTGATTTTATTAACCTCCATCAATTCATTTTATTAGACAATATTTAAATTCCTGCACTGCCATTTCCTTGTCATTTCCTTTCCCCTTTCCCTTCCAACGACTGCATTATTACTTGTACTATATATAGATGTTTTTATGTAGTTTTGGCCCATTTGTTTTCTTCACGATATTCTATTGACCCATTGGCCTATCGTGTAAAAACTAATTTTGTATAATAGCGATATCAGTAAAAGTAAAGAAACAAAAAAAAAATTAAGAGTATAAAAAAGAATATAAAGAGAAACGAATCTTTATTATTTTTTTTTTACTTTTTTTTTTTTTTTTTTGGTTAATGAAATGATTTATATTTTAGAGAGTTTTATTTACTTGTTGTTATGCTAATATGCTAAGTGACTGGTTACTGGTGCTGGTGTTTATATTGGTTATTTAAGTGTATTTGGAAATCTTGTTGGTTTTATTATTAATATTTGGTTATTTTATCTTTTTTTTATTTTATATTGTGTATAGTTTCGGTTGCGAAAAAAAAAAGAGTAAAAAAAAAAAATTATTCTTGATAGTTGGAATATGAAAATTTTCAACATCGTTTATATTATTGGTGGTGGAAATATATGTGTACAAATCTATATAGGTTTTTTATAATCTTTTTTTTTATATTGTTATTATCGTGTTTATTAATATATTTACTTGGAGAAGGCTTAAACTGAAAGTTGTCCTTGTAGTATCGGAGTGGGCGGGGCAGAGAGAGAGAGAAAGAGAGAGAGTGAGAATTTGATTTATCTCTTTGGGGTCTATGATTATAGGAACATTTAGGTCGTATTATTATGTGACGTTATTTATTTTTTTATGGGTCATAAGTTACTTCATGTATATACTATATATTTGTTTTTTTTTTAATTTATGGATTTACAACTCTTTCATCAAGCCAATTTCCCCATTGATCAATATTTTTAAAAGTACTACCACCAACAAAATCAACATTACCTTCTAATTTATCAAAAGTAAAATCACCATTTCCAACAACACTCATCCAAAATGCTCTTAATCCTTCATTATTATTTGAATTATCATTATTATTATTAGTGTTATTATTATTATTATCATCTTTTTCAATATCATCATCAATACCTGAAGTTTTACCAACATTTTCAATTTCATGACGAATTAATTTATTAATTTCTGATTCTAATTTAGATTTAATTTTATGAACAGGAATTGAATCAAATAAATCAATTTTATTAATAGCAATTAAAAAATCAACACCATTTGGAATACGTTCAGTAATACTAAATAAATTATATAAAAATTTAACAATTTTTTCAAAATTAACATCATCATTAATATTAATACTTGATGAATCAATCATATATATAACTCCTTTTAAATTTTTTAATGTAATTTCATCAATTATTAATCTTTCAAAGATTTTTTGTAATTTTAAATGTCCTGGATAATCAATAATTTGAAATTTTTTACCAATTGAAGGATTAGATAATGGTAAATTAATAAATGTAACATTTGGTTCAATTGATGAAACAGTGGATGTATTCAATACTTTTTCAGTATCATTATTTTGTAATTTATTAAATAATGAAGTTTTACCAGAATTATTTGCTCCAAGAATAAGAAAAGTTGGATGATAAAATTCAGATTTTTTAGAAACTGAAGAAATTGAATTTAATCCACCTGTTTGAATGAAAAATACCAATAGAATTATAATAAATCCTACTAATATAGTTAATAAAGTAATCAATACCTTATCCATTATTATCAAATATTAATGAAAATTAACTGTTCTTTTACTTATTAATAGATTTAAATCAAATATGTGAGTGGGTTGATAATAAAATGTTTTGACGAAAATTTTTCTTTGGTGATTCCAAAAAAAAAAAAGACCAGAATTAGAATTCCGCATAAAGTTTCGTGTGCCGCGCGACGATTTAGTATTTTCTGTTGGAGAGGGATTTTCTTTTAGTTTTTACTTTTTGGCGTGACAATTTTGGCCCTACGCTTTTTTTTTTTTTGGCCACTACGTCAAGAAACCAATGGGATTTGATTATATTGATACAGTAGAAAGTAAACCCATTAACTATTTCTTGAAGAGTATAATTTATGTACGTTAAATCACATAAATTTGAATTATTAAACATTTTGTTATTTAATTATTTCTAATAACTACATTAAACTACTTGTTATATGAATGGGTATTACTATTATTACATTTGTGTTAATTACTAGTATCATCACCAAAAAATAAAAACCACAGACAAGGAAAGTCCTATACATTTAAATCAACTGATCGTTTAGATAAAGGAAAAAAAAATTGTACAAATGTAAAACATACATACCAAACAGGGGGGAAAAACTTCTCAACGGTAATTCCTATTTTTTCCGAGTACAAGTCATCTTAATCATCATTTAGTCTTCTCTTTTTAAAATAGCAATGGGAATAAAGAAAAAAAAAAAGAACGAGGAATCATAAATTTTTTTATTTTTTTTTTTCATTAAATTTTTCACTTCCTTTTTTTTTTTTGTTTTTAACTACAGCTTACTAATTACGCCTATCATTATGTTTACAAGATCTTTAACACGTTCATTTATAAACTATAATCATCAGATACCAAATAGAATAACCACCAATATTACTCCATTTATAAGGAGTATAAGAAATCTATTTATTCAAACATCAGAAACTCCAAATGAACAAGCATTAAAATTTTTACCCCTGATTAAAATTTTAGAAGAAAATCAAACAAAAGAATTTTTAAGTGGTAGAGAAGCAGCATGTTCACCACTTGCTGTTAAATTATTTAGTATTGATGGAATTAAATCAGTTATGTTTGGATCTGATTTTATAACTATTGAAAAAACAAATAATTTTGATTGGTCATTATTAAAACCTGAAATTTTTTCAATTTTAACTGAATATTTAACTAATGGATCACCAATAATATTAAATAATGAAAATAATAGTGCAAATATATCTGATGATATGGCATTTGATGAAGATGATGATGAAGTTGTTTCAATGATTAAAGAATTAATATTTACTAGAATTAGACCAGCTATTCAAGATGATGGTGGAGATATTGAATTTGTTAAATTTGAACCTCAAGATGGTATTGTTTATTTAAAATTAAAAGGTGCATGTCGTAGTTGTGATTCAAGTTCAGTAACTTTAAAAAATGGTATTGAAAGTATGTTGAAACATTATATTGAAGAAGTTAATTCTGTTGAACCAATTGAAGAAGATGAACAAGAAGTTGATGCTATAATTGAATCAGCAAAACTTAATCCTCAATTAAGAAGATCAGATGATCATCCACCTTCATTGTAAATAGGAGTAAAAAGGAAAATTAATCAATAAAAACTTGTACAATATCAAAAACAAATCATGTACAGTACAATAACAAAAACAAGTGTTGTACAATAACAAAAACAAGTGTTGTACAATAACAAAAACAAATCATCGTTTATATATATATATATATATAAATTGAATTGAAATTCCTTATTTTTTTTTTTTTTTTGAAGTAATAACCTATATATATATATATATATTTACTTATTCATTGTTTGATTTTCCTGTAGAATTATTAACATGACCATTTCCACCAGTTTGACCATCATAATAATAAAAAGGATATGCTCTAGCAGGTATCAAATAATTTGAATATGTAGACATATTATTATTATTACTAGAACCAGTACCATTGCCATTACCACCTCCATTATTTTTATCATCAGATAAATTTAAACCAATACTTGAACCAGGAGAATGAGATAAATTTGGTGATCCATCATTTGATTTATCACCTCCATGATTTATAGATACACTAGATGAACCATTATTTGAAAATTGATATGGATTTGGATGATGATATCCATAATAATAAGGAATAATTGGTTGATATGTAAAATATGGTTGATTATTCGCTGCTGCTGCTGCTGCTGCTGCTGCGGCTGCCGCCGCATGAGCCATTGCCGAAGCCATTGCAACTCCTCCTCCGCTTCCTCCACCACTACCACTACCGCTACCGCTACCATTATTGGTATTACCTCCTGGACCTTGTCCTGCGGTGGAATTATGATGCATATGACCCGGTATAGACAAATTTTGTTGTATATGATGTGATTGCAGAGAAAGATGATGAAGTGGTGGTGGTTGTAAGGGTGGTAGTGGTTGTTGATTATGTGGATGATGATGATAATTCTGATGATGAGGTGGAGGATGCATTTGAAGATGATGTACATGTTGATGTTGTAATTGTAATTGTAATTGATGTTGTAATTGTAATTGTTGTTGTTGTTGTTGCTGCTGTTGCTGATGTTGAAATTGTTGTTGTTGTTGTAATTGTATTTGTTGTTTAAAATCTTTACTATTATTTGATTTTTGAATTGCAAATGATGATTGAATAACAATTGGATTAAAATGTTCAACATTAACAACTTTATTATTAGTCATCAATATAGCTCTTATAGCCATTTTAAAATTTTTATAAAATACAAATCCAATTTTACCAGATTTATGTTCATCTTCATCTTCATGATAAAATTGAGGTTTAATAATTTTAGCAGATTTAATAATTCCAAATTGTTTCCAAAATGCTTCCCATGTAACATCATCATTATTAAATACAATTGGTAAATTATTTACATAAATATTAGTTTCTTGATAATTTAAATTACGTGAAAATTGATTAATTGTAAACATTGGATTTGGAAAATTAACTCCAATTGAATGATTTTTAGTTAATGATAAATAAAAATTATTAGCTTGGGAAAATAAATTATGATTATGTTTATGTTGAGCAATAGTTATTAAAAGTCTTCCTGGTTTATCATTAAAATCATCTTCTTGAAAGTTACAATCATTATATTCTTCTTGTTCTTGATTTTCTTCTTCTTCTTTATCTTGGTCTTGGTCTTGGTCTTGGTCTTGGTCTTGGTCTTGTTCTTCTTGATCTTGATTATCATCTTTAGTCAATAAACTTGGTAAATTTTCAACATCCAAATTTATAAATTCATCCCAAGTTAAATCATTCAAATAATATAAAATTTGTAAAGTATTCTCCATTAAATTAGTATTTGGTTGTTTAAATTTAATATATCCATAATCAAAAGTTTTTAAATCATCTAAATTAACTCCTTTATCAATCAATGGAAAATAAATCATTTCAATTAAATTTCCAAAACTTTTAAATTTATTAATAAACATTTCAAAATCAATTCTATTAAAATTAGATTGAGGTAAAAAATGAAGTAAATTTTCAACAATAATTAAATTAAAATTATCATTTGATTTCAAATTATTATTAACACCTCCTACACCTCCTCCTGATCCAGGTCCTCCTCGTATTCCTCCTATTTCCAAGGAATGATTTGATAAAAATTGTTGATGTGATGTCATCATGGATGAATTATTATTATTATTATTATTATTATTATTGGATGGAATAAATCGTTCTTTTCGATTAAGATATTTATTAAGAAATAAAGGAATTGAATTATTATTGTTAAAAATATTTGGAGTATACTTGTTAAATTTTTTAATCAATATATCCACATCTAAATGATTGGTAAATTTAACAATTGCAAATGATGATGATGTTGAAGATGATGAAGATGAACTTGAATTCAATGATAATGGAGAATTTCCATGATTATCATTGGTATTATTACTATTATTATTGTTACTATTATTAAATATCTTAACTTCCTTCAATGATTTAAAATGACAATTATCCATTAAAAATTCAAACAATTTATGTTTTGGAAATGTTGATTCAGATATAGTAATTGAATCAATAGTATAATCTTCATCAAACATTAAATTACTAGATAAATTTTTAATAAAAAGTATACCAGGATGTGAAATAAATTTTGAATAATCCAAATTAAAATTAATTTCTTCTTCATATAATTTATAAATTAAATCATCCAATTCATTCTTAGTAGTAAATCCAATAGTTATATAACTTTCACAAAAATCATCATCATCATCTTCTTCTTCTTCTGAAACATGATGATCTTGATGATAAATTGATGAAATACCCAAACATTGAGATACAATATCTTCAACAATAGGTCTTGTTTGATGTTCATTATCCAAAGGAATCTTCATAATTATAGGAAAATTACTAAATGTTTGTCCATTACCACCTCGACTTGTCAATACAAATTGATCCAAACAATCAATCAATTCTTGAACTGGTTTATGACAATCCTCTTCTTCTTCTTCTTCTTCTACATCTTCTTGTTGATGTTTATGTTCTTCTTCCTGTTCTTGTTCTTGCATAATTTCTTCTTCTTCTTCTTCTTCTGATAAATGTTCTGCAAATTCTTTATCTTCATCTATTAAACCTTCATTTGATAATCTTGTTGATGCCAGGGATATTGATTGTAAATCTAAATTACTTGACCTGGATATACTCAATAAACTTGATGATGAAGTCTTCATTATTTATGTTACAATTAAAATTGATGTGATTTTCTCTTCTTCTTTCTCTTCTTTACTTTACTTTAACTTTATTTCCAACTAATCATCAATTGATATATAAAAAAAAGAAAACTAAACCCCCCGTTGGTTCAAACAAGTTTAATGTAAAAGTTGAAAATTTGCAACTGGGGAAATTCAAACTTAATCAGCTTTTTCTTTTACTTTTTCTGTTTTTTTTGATAATATGAAAATTATACACCCCCAAAGACTCTTTTTCCCTTTTTCCTTTTGATTTCACTCTTTTCTTATTTTAGGGAAACTTGAATTATTATATTTTCTTTTGCAATTAATTCAAGGAAAGTCAAAAAAAAAAAAAAAAAAAAAACTTCAAATTGTCTCAAAATTAAATAATTTGGGTTCCAGAAAAAAAAGAATCAAATATTTTTGTATGCAAAATAATTAAAGAATTAATATGAATGAAGGTGGATATGAGTTGTGATAAATACTTTATTGTTTGATAAATGATATTCAAATAAAACACCAATTGAGTAAAGAAAAAGACCCTCCTTTTTTTTTTTGAAATTTTTGACAGGATAATCAAAAGAAAAGAAAAGTAATAATAATAATAATAAAAAAATTATGTATGGAAAAACTCTTTCCTTTTTTTAAGGTCGGAAAAATTCAAAAGTGGGATGATATAAGGTGATTTTTTTTTATTTGGGTATTGGTATTGGTGGTGGTTAGTTTACTTTGAATATATACACGTAAAAACAAAATTGAAAAATACCGTAACCCTCAACCCACGTTAAAAATTTTTTTTTGTAAATCCTAATAATTTGTAATCAATGATTAAAAGACAATAAACGTTACACGTCTTTCCAATGTAAGATTATTCTTAGTCACGATAAAATGGTTTTGTTCCAAATATTAAAAATGTTTCACAACCAATGGATTTAACATCAATTGGATTATCCTCTCCTCGTAATAGTACTACAATTATCTGTGTCTTTCTTTTCGTTCTTTTTTTTTGGTATGATGATTTCAAATGATTGAAAAATAAGCGGTACGATAGATAATTCTAGCACGTCAGAATGTAATACGACAACGTAAATTGTATGATAAATATATGAAACCCCAGAAACTCAATGGGGGAGGAGTGGGATTAATAAAGTATTGATTGAGAATGTGATTTTTTTATAAATGTATGATTCGAAATATTAATTCTAGAATGTTTTTTTTATATGTAATTTCCTGGATGATCAGTTTAAATTAAAGGAAGTGATATTAATAAAAAAAAAAACTGAGTGTTATTTATATTCACCCTCCTTTCCTTTTCAAAAGAAATGGACTAATCTATAAGTATTTATAAATTTTATAATAAAATACTATAGGGAGAAAGAAAGAGAGAAAAAATATAACTATATAAGTTTAATTCCCATGAACTTTCCCTAAATTTTTTTTTTATCTTTCTAATATAATCCTTAATCTCCCTTTCTCTGTCTTTCTGGAAATTATTCTACAGTATGAATTTAGAAGGGAGGGAGGAGATGGTGGAAGGTTGGTTTTAAAAAAAAAAAATAAAGTGTCGTGATGTTGGTTGATGTTGCACCAACCCACACGACCCATAAAAAAAATAAAATAAAATAAAATAAAGTTTTTCTACTTTTGTCTTTTCCATTTCATTGTTCAGGGCACAGAATGCTGCGAACGACAAAAATTTCAAAAAAAGTCGTCGTCATAATTGTCGTCGTCATCGTCATCGTTATTGTCGTTGCCATCGTTTGGTCGTCGTTGTGGTCGTACTTTTGTCTCGATAGAGCTAAACGTAAAAAAAAAAAAAATATAATCAATCGACAGAGAAACCTCACACCGCCATCCTATCCAATTCTCAACCCTTACAGCCCTACAATATAATCATCATGAATCATATAATAGATGAAATTACTCTAAATGGATTAGATTATAATATTATAATATCATATAATGATAAAGTTTATAAAAATGCACCAATGACAATTTATATTAATCAACAAGGAAATTCAGAATTTGGAGATTATATCTATACAATTAAAAATTATTCAACATATTTACATAATCTGACAAATAATGATCAAATTAAATCACTTAATCAATTATTAACTAAAAAATTTAATATTCCTATATTTTTAAATATTAGTGGGAATGGAATATCTGGAGTTTCCAATATTGAAATTTTTAGAAATATAATTGATGTCATTGAAAAAAACAAAGAGGAATAAATGAATAATATTATAGAAAATGTTCAATTTGAAATTGACAATATACATGTACATGAATTGGTTCAATAGACCATATGTTACATGTGCCACTCTGTCATGTATTCAATTAATTCAATACAAATATCGTGGGTCCTCGCTTGGTTTTTTTTTTTTTTTTTTTTTCTTTCCTTAAACGAAGAACAATGTAATGCAAAAGAGAAGTTGCATTTTATTTTATTTTTTTATTTTTTTTTTGCAATTACCACTAAGGAAAGTAAAAGAGAACTATTAATGATTAATAGGAAATATTAAATCCCCATTCAATTTAGGAAATATTAGGCTAAATGGAAGAATATGTATATATATATATAAAAATCTTTAAAATGAATAAATAATTTGAGACATACACTATTTACGAAGTGGTCATTTTTGGGGGGAAAGGATAATATACAATTGTATTTAAATTTCTTGTGGTCCAAAATAATCTAATTTTATTTTGATACCTTTTTCAGTTAAATAATCTTCAATCATTTTCATATAAGATCTTGGACCAATTAGATAAACATCATGATCAGGAGTTATAAAATCCAAATCTTCAAGGGTTAAAGAACGATTATTATATTGATCAATTGGATCAAGATAACGAGCACGAGATATAAATTCAATAATTTGAAATTGATTTGAATAAATTTTTTTATAATGTCTTAATATAGTACCAAAAGATCTTGAATCTGGAGATCTATTTGAATATAATAATTTAATATTTCTACCATCTTTTAAACCTTGTTCAATCATTGAAATTAATGCAGTAATTCCATTACCACCAGCTAACATTACTAAATCTTTGGAGTTTGTTTCATAATAACAATTTCCACATGGTGGTGCAACATGAACAATATCACCAATTTTTAAATTTTCATGAATATGACCAGATATTTGACCACCAGGGATATATCTTACAGTAAATCTATATTCATTTTCTTTAGGATATTCTGAAATTGAATAAACTCTTGAAATTTCATGTTCTAATCCTGGTAATTTCCATCTCATACATAAATATTGTCCTCTTTTTGGTAATGGAATTGGTTTATTATCTAATGGAGTAATATAAAATGAAATTGATTCAATACATTCTCTTTGTAATTTAGTAACTTTAAATTCTTTAAATCCAAACCATTCTTTAGTTGAATATTCTTTTGATTCTAAATTAATTAAAATATTGGCTAATATATCATATGTAAATTGCCATGATTCTTTAAATTCATCATCAATCATATCTTTTGGAAATAAATCACAAATTGTATCAATTAAAACATCACCAAATTTAGAATAATCTTCAGGTTTAACTTGTAATCCAACATGTTTTGAAGCAATTCTTTGAAATTCTTTAGTTAATTTTGTTAAATTATCAATATTTTCAGCTACTTTAATTAATGTATATATTAAAATTCTTGGTTGTCTTAATAATTTTTGATTTGTTGTATTAAAATATACTTTAAATTCAGGATATTTTTTAAATAATCGTTTATAAAATTTTTCAGCTAATTGAACATGAATATGATCAAGTATAGGAACAGAATTTTTAATGATTTTAATTTGTTCTGGTGATATCAGTGGAGTTTCAACAGTCATTAATGAATAGTAGTAGTAGTGCTGGTGCTGGTGCTGGTGCTGGTGGTGAATAAAATTATATGATACTAATAATGGAAGAAAAAAAAAATACTTCAATTTTTGGTCAAACCCTGTTCTTTTTAAATTATAAAAAATTAAAGAACCCTTACTCAGTTTTTAATTGCTCCTAGTTCCGCCTTCTTTCCTCCCCCTTTTTTTAATTTTGAGTTATTGAAGCTTTTTAGTTATATATGATTAGTCGGCTAAAAATCAATTTTTTTTTTTAGATATAGAAATAAATTAAAAAAAAAAAAAAAATTTTTTTCATTCCATTCCTTTAAAAGGTTATTGATACTTTTTTTTTATTTATTTTTCTTTGTGGAAATACACATACGTAATAAGATAACTGAAAAGGTTTGTATAAATTTAGCCCAGACTTTACTTCAAAATTACTGTGGTTCAATTAAGTCTGTAGCCACAAATCAAAATTTTTTTTAATACTCCTTACATTCTCGCCAATACTTTTTATACAAATTACATTTATTAATAACCCGTTCTCCTTTTTTAGTCTAATTTTTTAGTTTTATTGATAATACAAGCGGTTAAAAGAGAAGAAGAAAAAAAAACATAAACCAGGAGTTAGTATATTACACGATAAATAAAGAAATTTTTCAAAGGAGAACATCATTGGAATCTAAATTTATAATTGAAGATGTACAGTATGTACACTTCTGTCATCCTTTCCCCTGAGAAAGTGCATACACTTGTAATTATCATTCAAATATTCATACATGTATTGTTGGGTCCTTTTTTTTTTTCTAGACTGTAGTGTAGTGTAGTGTAGTGAAAATTTTGGACCTTTGATTTTGTGACATTTCTTTCTCATCAGAATAATGAAATTTTCATGGGAATGTAAAATGTACAGTATATTAAAAAATTTGGTTTAAATGTTTTATAGGATTGGTTAAGAACAACAATTTAAAAGGAAGGACGATAAAGTCTTTCATATTTAATTTATATAAAAGTTTTTAAAGATTTTGAATTTTGATATTCCTAAAACCGAATCCCAAATATATTAATTAGTTGTTATTTTGTTGAAAAGACGTTTCAAAAATATTAATAATCACATACTACAATAAATAGGAAATATGTGATTAGAATAATAATAATACAAGTATGTATTCTCTATTTGTACCTGTTTTACTTTATGCAGACAATTTAACTAACAAGGAATCAAAGGAAAGGACAATCACAAAATACACATTTATATGTACTGAATTTGTACCAATTTAACTATGTAAAATGCAAGTTTCACTATATATACTGTATACAGTATACTAACATACGTTCCAAAAACACGTTTTTTACCAAAATTAAACAATCTTGCACACAACATAGTCTTGGTATTACATAAACCAATTATCTTCCCGAATCATTAATATTTACTGTAAGTACTTCCCGTCTAGTTTGTTTATCATAAGTAGATAAGGAATTGTATACTTTTGTAAAGAGATAAAAAGCACTTACCAGATATAAGATTTATCTTCCTTTTTTTTTGTTTTTGAACCTTTTGACACTACCCCCGTAGGTATCCTGGAATAACCAACTTTTTCTTTATTTTTTACTTAAAGTTTTTTTTAAACAAGGGGTATTATTGTTATATCTCGATTTAATAAAAGTTCTTATAATTAAATCCTATACTTCTTAAACCAGAGTTTTCTTTTTATCTCAGAGTCAATTTTTTTATTTTCATTTCTTTTTTTAATATTTTTTGGTTAATAATCTTTAGTAAATTATGATGATCAGAAATTTTCATCCATATTTTCTTTTTTTTTTATTTGATTTTTCTCATTTCTAGTCATTGCACGTGACTAATAATCACACTTTTAAAATTTTTATTTTATTGTACATTTATACACGCACTTTTTTTAATTGTTTTGGTGATCAACAATAAAAATGAAGAAAAATTGAGGGGAGAGAGAGAGGGGGTTGGCAGCAATTGTTAACATCGATGGAACCCATTAGTTGAAATTTACACCTCAAGCTTTTCACAAAAAAAAAAAAAACAAAAAATTGTAGAATTAGTAATATAAAATCGTATGATTTATTCATTTCATTTCTTTAAAACACATGTTTGTTCATTCTTATTCATTACTTGTGTAAACGATTAACTAGTTTACTTAACTATGGACATTTAAGTGAGACTAGAGAATCTTTCGGATATAAGATTTTTATTCCCATAAGTCGTGCATGAAAAAAAAAAAGCGAATACAAATGTTAATGAATATTTTATTTGTAGTGTGTACAATATGAGTTACAAATTACTTTCTCATAATTGGACGAAATCGGAAAACCTAATACAACTAATGCAAATTACCGGGATTAAGCACCTACTCCGAAGAATATCGATTCCTCTGCGGTCAGAAAATTACAGATTTCTACAAGCAAGTATACAGAATGAATTATCATTAATCCAATGGTTAAGTTGAAAAAAAAAATAAAGCTTATAGAGGTTTAACCTTTCTGGTTAACTATATGATTATAACGGACAAAGACCAAAAAAAAAAAAAAAAAAGGGCGAAGAATGCATGGATCAGTACAAGACACTTCATCTCTAATAGTAGTAAGAAACTGCCCCACGAAATGAAACATCCAAAGCCAAAACGAAAACAAAAAAAGAAAAAATTTAAGGCGATACAGAATTAAAAAAAAAAAAAGCAATGAAACTAAACATACGATCAGAACACTTTTCTATTTTTCTCTTTCTCTCTATAGTTCAAAAAAGAAAAAATCGTGCATAAACTAAATTATATTCTTCCCGTTATTATTCTTATTTTTAATCCATGTATAAACCCCCTTTATCACAAACCTCCGTCGGAAATATACTTCACTCTTTTTTTTTTTTCTTCTCTTTGTTTTTATCATGTATTAAAACTATATAAGATCTGTCAATTATCTCTTTGAAATTTTTCATTTTCCATTTTCCATTTTTCATTTCATATCATCTCATCCATTAGTTTCATTCCTTATTAAGAATACAACTACCCAATTCTTATTTAAATAACTAATTATAATTACAATGACTGCTGTTGATTATCAAATTAAAGAACTTACCCCAGCTCAAATTAAACTTATTAAAGATACTGTCCCAATTTTGGAACAAGCTGGTGAAACTTTAACTGCTAAATTTTATAATCGTATGTTGACTAATTATGATGAAGTTAAACCATTTTTTAATGTAACTGATCAAAAATTATTAAGACAACCAAAAATTTTGGCATTTGCTTTATTAAATTATGCTAAAAATATTGAAGATTTAGCTCCATTAACTTCATTTGTTCAACAAATTGTTAGTAAACATGTTGGTTTACAAGTTAAAGCTGAACATTATCCAATTGTTGGAACTTGTTTAATTGAAACCATGATTGAATTATTACCAGCTGAAATTGCTAATGAAGAATTTTTAGAAGCTTGGGGTACTGCTTATGGTAATTTAGCCAAAATTTTAATTGATGCTGAAGCTGCTGCTTATGCTAAAGAACCATGGAATGGTTTTAAAGAATTTAAAGTTACTAAAATTGTTAAAGAATCTGATGATGTTAAATCAGTTTATTTCACTCCTGCTGATGGTTCTAAAATTCCATTACCAAAAAGAGGTCAATATGTTTGTTTCAGATGGAAATTACCAGAATTTGATCATGAAGTTTCTAGAGAATATTCAATTTCTGAATATCCAAAAACTAATGAATATAGAATTTCAGTTAGACATGTTCCAAATGGTTTAGTTTCAGGTTATATTCATAATACTTTAAAAGTTGATGATATTTTAAAAGTTGCTCCACCAAATGGTAATTTTGTTTATGAATCAAATAAAAAAGATTTAGTTTTATTAGCTGGTGGTATTGGTATTACTCCACTTGTCTCCATTATTGAAGCTGGTCTTGAAGAAGGAAGAAATGTTAAATTGTTATATTCTAATAGAACTCCAGAAACTAGAGCTTTTGGTGCTCATTTCAAAGAATTGAAACAAAAATATGGTGATAGATTCCAAGTTGTTGAATATTTCTCTGATGCTAAAGCTGATGAATCAAGTGTTATTGAAAAACATTTTAACCGTGGTTTAACTTTAGATGATTTGAACTTTATTACTACTGAAGATGATGTTTATCTTTTAGGTCCAAGAGGTTATATGAAAGCCATTAAAGAACATTTGGGTGGTAAACAAATTGATTATAAATTGGAATATTTCGGTCCATTAGATGTTTAGAAAAAAAAAAGAGATTAGAGATTAAGTTTTATTTTCTTAAAATTACAGATACAAAGAAAAATATCTGTAAAATGTTTATAAAGTAAATAGGTATGATAATAGTTTTTTTCTTTTATTTAAGTTAGTTGTTTTTTTATTTATATATTTATGATTTTAATTTTAAATACTTACCACTGTAGTTATGGTGTACAATTGATGCTGCACGTGTATATACTGTTCAGTAGAAACAATATCAATGAAATTGATGCCATTCATGCAAATGCAATTGCAAATGCAATAAATATAAAGTGTACAAAATTAAACCAACAACTGCAAGATTAAGTCATTCCCATTGCATATCTTGTTTAAACCAACAATTGTTAATAATTGATTAGACGATCACCATAATAGGTAGGTTTCCCCTCACCATTCTCTTCTTTTCTCTGGTGGAAAAGATTAAAAGGTGAAGTAACCACCATCATGATAGAGCAGTAGGGTTTTATTTTGGGTTATGAATAATGAAATTTTACTATGTAGAAAATTGTTTTTTTTTAATCTTTGCAGTAGTACAGTTATCCAGGCTAATTTTTTTTTTTTTTTTTTTTTGGTGGGGGTTGGGCAGGGGTTTTAGCAAGGCGCAGGGCCACATCTGGGATCTACAACTATGGAGAGATTTACGATTTTTACTCCAGAAAAAAAAAAAAAAAAAGACGAAATCTAAAGATGAAATAATCAAATACACTGGTCCATATAACTAAAAGAAACAAAACCCACATTTTGAAGTATCATATTTTAGAAAAATGAAAATGAATCTTGACATTTTATTTAGAATCAAAAAAAATTAAACGGATAATTCTTTTGGTTTTCATTGGTTGATTAATTTCCGTGTGGCTCCTTTTTTTTTTATTATTTTTTTTTTTTGGTCTTAAACACTAAACTAAAGGAACAATGGGGATTGTAAATGTATTTTGAACTTTATCTTTAATTTAATCGGGGGGGGGGAGGAGGGAATTGACACCATCAACCCCGACTCATGAAATATATACAGATTAATAAACACAGTATTATTCATTATTCTCTATTTCTCTTTTTCTTTGGTTAATTTCATTTAATTATTTAATTCAAGTAGATTAAAACTAATCATGACTGAATTATTTGAATCTAAAGAACTTACATCAAGACAAATTCAAATTATACTTGAATCAGTTCCATTATTGGAACATAGTGGAGATATATTAGTTGATAAATTTTATTCTAAATTTATTAAAGGAAATCAACAATATTTTAATATGACACATATGAAATTAAAAAGACAACCTAAAG
This sequence comes from Candida sanyaensis, assembly GCA_911254575.1. NCBI lineage: Eukaryota > Fungi > Ascomycota > Pichiomycetes > Serinales > Debaryomycetaceae > Candida > Candida sanyaensis. Next base: position 4,276 of record CAJVQF010000117.1, on the reverse strand, counting down.
TTTTATTATTTGCAATTATTCAATATGCTAAAAATATTAAAAATTTAACTCCATTATTAGGATTTGTTAAAAAAATAGTTTCAAAACATGTTGGATTACAAATCCCTTCAAATTTATATGTTTTAGCTGGTAATTGTTTAATTCAATCAATGATTGAAATTTTACCACCAACTATTACAAGTGATGATGAATTTATTGAATCTTGGTCAATTGCATATGGTAATTTAGCTAAAATTTTAATTGATTTAGAATCATTGGAATATTCAATTAGACCATGGTTAGGATTTAAAAAATTTAAAATAACTAAAATTATATCTGAATGTGAAGATGTTAAATCAATTTATTTTACTCCTTTACAAGAAGATTTTTTAATTTCAATACCTAAAAGAGGTCAATATTTAACAATTAGATGGAAATTACCAGGAATTAAAGAAACTTCAAGAGAATATTCAATTTCGGAATTTCCTAAATCAAATGAATATAGAATTTCAATTAGATATATACCTGGAGGTCAAATTTCAACATATATTCATAAATCTTTAAAAATTGGTGATGTTTTAAATGTTTCATCACCAAATGGAATTTTTATTTATCAAAATATTGATCAAAAAGATGTGGTTTTATTAGCTGGTGGTATTGGTATAACTGGTTTATTACCAATTCTTGAAGGTGCTTTAGAAGATAATAGAAATGTTACATTATTATATTCAAATAGAACAAGTGAATCAAGATCTTTTGGTGGTTTACTTAAACATTATAAAAAAATTTATTCAAATCAATTAAATATAATTGAATTTTTTTCAAGAAATAAAGTTCTTGATCCAATTGGTAAATATTATAAACGTTCTTTAACTATTCAAGATTTAGATTTTACTACCCCAAATCATGATGTTTATGCTATTGGTCCAAGAACTTATATGAATATGATTAATGAACATTTAACTGAACAAGGTATAAATGTTAAAGTAGACTATTTCGGACCTCCACAAGTATAAACAAAGACATAAACACACATACAGATTGCCCCAATAAAGATACAGTACATACAGTTGTATTGTACATTTACGACCCATATCTTTGTTTATTTTAAAAATCTTCAACTTTAACAATAATTTTGGCATCTTTATCTTTAACATCATTTCTCTTATAATTTTTCCAATCAGTATATTCATCAACTTTAAATTTCAATTTACCTTCAAGTACCAAATCTAATCCTTCTTCAGTAATATTATTTTTCCATTGTTGACCCCATACATTCATATCATAATAATTATATGTACTCCAATAATTACCCAACCATGAATTATTCCATAATGTATTGCTATTCTCAACAAATCGATGACTATCATAACTTGGTTCACTTAAATAAAAATTACATCCAGAAACTAAACAACTACCAGTTGATTTAGGTTTTAAAATCCTTTTCAAAAATGGTTCTTTAACTTTTCCATTAAATAAGTCACTTACTGAACATGTAATATGATCTTTAAATGGCATATGAATAGAATCAAATGTATCAATTTTAGTAGATGTTGTTTGAAAATATTTCTTACATCCAATTAAATCAATAATCATATCTAATTTATAATTATTAATATTCTTGGTATCAATCTTTTCTTGAGAATATTGTGGTACTAAAATTGCATCAATTACTTCACTTGCAAAAAAATCCTTCTTTTTATAAGCAATTGGAATAACTTCACCCGGGAAAATTAAATCATCATTTACAGAATCAAAACTAATACATTTAACTCGTTTAACACTTGCTGGATCTCTAAATTTCTCTTGTAATAAATTAACAAATTTTTCCACATGTTCAATGGAAATCTCTCTAACCACAATAATAAGATTCAAATAATCCAAATTATAACTTCCTAAAAGTAATTGAATTATGGTTAAACCAATATTTGTATCCCCACCATTTATCAATATATTAGCCAGATTATTTTTAATCTTCAAATTTTTAAGAAGTTGTTTTGCACAATTATAAAGCAACGGAAATGAACATAACTTGGCCAATACCGGAACATCAACTTTTGATTCACTAGATAAACTCTTATTTGTACTATCATTATTATTATTATTATTATTATTTTCAGATACTTCATCATCCTCTAATTGAAAATCATCATTTGATTCTAAACTAGTTATGTCAATATCAATCTCTTGAAGTTTATCCAATTTTTCTTGTTCAATCTTAATAATAACATCACGATTCGGATAAATAATCTGACTACTACTCAATGCACCTCTTCTTGAAGACACTTCAATCAAACCATAAACCACATCACCTTCAGCAAATTTTGATGAATAATTTGTCCCCACATTAGTAACAACCCCAGAAAATTCGTATCCAAGACCCACTTTAACATTACTAAGATTCAAACGATAACGATGAATTTTGGCTACATCAATACTATTAAGTCCTCCATATTTAATATCAACTATAATTGAATCATTTGAAGGCGGTAAATTTATTTGACTATATTGAAATTGAAGTTCAGTTTCACTATTTTGTACCGATAAATGTTTAATATCAAAAAATTTCAATTTACTCAATGGTGGTAAATATGAAGATACAGGAGCAGTTGGTTTTTTCACATGTGTTGATGATGTTATTGGTAAAGATTGTTTAAGTGGCTTAGGATCAAGACTACGATCTCTCTTTTCCAAATATGCTAATTCAGGAGGGATTTTATGGAATGGATTTGATTTTGCTCTCATTTCTTCCTTTTGTTTAATGATTTTATGATGTTCTTTAAGATCTTCAACTGGAGGAGGAGCAAAACCAACTGATTTCTTTTTTGGTTTCTTCTTTTCTTCTTTTGGTTTTACATCATCCTTTGTTTCCTCCTCCTTCACATCATCACCATCATCAACTGATTTCTTCCCCGGAACTTCCTCTGGTGACTTCAAATCATCCTCGTTTAATTGAGTTTCCGAATGTTCCTCAATTTGCTCAGGTTGATCTACTGATATGTTTTGTTGTTGTTCGTTAACTTCTTCTGTAGACATCTTTTAATATGTTCTTACTAGTTGTGAAATCAAAGCGGACCCCTTATAGAAAAGTAAAAAAAAAAAAAAAGGGAATTACAACTTTATAAGCTTTTTAGCTTTTTTTTTTTTCTCTCCCCAAATCTTAAAGTTTGTCGCTTAACCGAAGTGACTATGCGGGATTTACTTGGTGTCTACGTTTTGTTGCCGTGGAACCAACAGTAAAAGATTTAAGAACAACCTTCCTGTATTAGTTTCTACCACTTATATACAACAGGGAATAATTAACTGTTGGCGTAGTTAATTTACCAAAATACCTAAATTGAAAAGAATATACGCCATGTGGTGATTTAGGGGGGAGTTCTTTTTATTGGCAGTGAATCTGTTTATTGATGATGTACTAATCTTACAAATGGCCACTCCAACTCCATAAAGAAATAATAGTTGTTTTCATACACCCCGCCGCGCCCCCTCAATGTTTAACCAACATATCTGTACACTCTTGCTAGTTGTCACTTTCATAATTATATAAAACCCTCCCTTAATGTTGTTGTTGTATCCACGCGTTTTTTTTAAAATCAAAAATTTTAACGTTCCTTCCAGTGGCTGTACAAAGAAAAAAAAACAAGAAAAATAAAAAATAATTATTCGTAATCGTTAATATTCCAACATAAGAATCATTTTGTTTATTATTTAGCTACCAATGTGGGCAACTTTTATAATCTATATACTAATCTTTCTTATATCAATTGCGGGAATCAACTATCATATAAATGTTTTCAAATACCCAACATATCTAACTATTCCATTAACTTTGGCGGTTTTTATTCCATTATCATTGGTTTATTTATTACCTATGGATTGGACCCAAAAGACATCTGAAGGAAATCTATGGCTAAGTTTACCAGATAATGTAATTTTGCATATTTGGAAAGCAAATTATTGGATTACTTTTGCATTGACATGGTTTCTTTTACCTATGTTGCAAGAATTTTATAGATCAGGATATAGTAGTACCTGGGGTAAAATTAAAGATGCATTTAAAGAAAATTTGAAATTTCAAGCTATGATGTTAGGTGTATCTCTTTTGGGTATGTTTTATTTAATGTTTGAGGCTGGATTAAGTTTTAATCATTTGAAATTGATGGTTGCTTTTCACATATTTATTCTTTGATTTTAGCAACTTGGTTAATGGGCCATGGGTTGATTAGTATTCCTAGAAATTGTTGGATTAAAGGTTCAACTTCAGTGAATTACGTCATTATTTACGATTACTTCGATT
>CAJVQF010000116.1:0-62719 GCA_911254575.1 Candida sanyaensis | reverse complement strand
GATGATCTATTTGATCTCGTAAAAAAGAAACCAATTTTTTTTATATATATATATAGAAGTATATATGTTCATACTATACAGTTATAAAAATTTCTCTAATAAATACCAATACATGTATATTTTAATTCAATGTTCCGGTGTATGAGGTCTAAGACTACCTCTCCTCCCCCCCTCCACAAAAGGGGGAGTTTAAACCCGTGTATTGAAACCTTAAATTGATTTGATAAGTATATACTATAAACTATAAAGAAAGAGTGGTGTTTACACATGAATTACCCTCACAACCCGGAGGAGATGGGGGTTTTAATAATATTGTTTTAAACGAATTTTATCACAAAATTTGATAATATATTCACATACATATAGTGTAAATATACATTTATATAACACACATAAGGTGTAAAACAAACAAGAGATTATATTTTTGTTAATAACCGTTTAAAAATTCTAACTAAAGAATAAAACATATGCATAATTCAACTATTTACCTATTCAAAAAGTAATGATTCTAAATCTAGTATTCATTAATCAATACTCATGCTTTTATATCTGTTAAAGTATAAACAAACTAACAAAAAATTTTGATCATTTCCCAAATCACTATTGTGTATAAATATATCAGAAGATAGTTTTTTTAATTTTTCAAATTTAATGATTTTAAATTAAAAAAAAAAAGAGGCTTTAAATTATTATTTATTAACTTATTACATAATCAAATCAACGAGAGATAAAATTATGATTAAAGTACATTTTAATGGAGTGGATTTATTTAAAATTGTGCGATTATCTAATATACTATACACATGTAATAAGGTATGGAAGAGAGTAAGTAAACCACATGTGTGTATAAGGACCAATATTTTAAATAAGAAAGGGACTTTATTTATAAACAATAAATGGGTAACAATAAACTAACATGGTTGTATTCTTTGTTTTATTACATTGATGATTGGATTGGGGAGAAGTGGGATGGGGTTTAATACTAAAAAAAAAATAGAAAAAGAACCAAAATTTTTATTTTGCATTCTTTTTTTCTCTCTGTTATGAATCGTAAATTTTGGATGAAAGGTTTGTTGATCTTCTTGTTCTTGTTGTCAATTATTTTACTTACTTTATCAGAACAAATTTATTGACATTGATATAAGAATAAAAATCAAGGGTGAATAATTACATTAAATTATATACATTTACAATATTAATAATAATCGTTATGATTTTAAAAAGTTTAATTTATGAAATATTTGGTTTGGTTTGGTTTGTATTTAATTAATTGATGTGAATTTTAACTTGTTGATGTAAGTTTAATGGATGTTGCATAATATACATGTATACGTGTGCGTGTATACATTACAAAAAAACAAATTTCTTACACTTTGAATAATAGGGGCAGGGCAATGAAAAAAATGCATTTTTCTTTTAAGTGAGTTTCAAATACAAAAATGTGGCGAAGTAATTTCCATAATCTTAGTGTTAATGATGTACAGTATTGAAAAAAACTACATACTTATAATATCCAATATATATGATCTTTATAAGTCAATAAATTACACTATGAATTTACATCAATAAAAGTTAAAGACTATTTTTTCAAATTCCTAAAAATGAATCATAAATTGCAAAAAAAAAATTATAAATGCAAATACAAATGTAAATGAAAAGAAACTTGTTCCTCCAATAAGTTAAATTCTTAAAAATATAGATAGATGGATGATCATTGTAAAGTGTATATACAAGACAGTTTATCATCCAGTACAGTAAATTTTACAAATATTCTCTACTCTAATATTAAATTGTAGTAAAGACAACTAATAAAACATTAAAGAAAAAAAAAAAAAAAATACGATAGAAAGATTTTCATTCAATGACAAGAATTATTTTAAGAAACGTCAATTGCATTTGTTATTATTATTATTATTGGATACTGATATTAACATTCTTTTTTTTGTTATTTATTTATTTATTTAAAGTCAAGGTATAGAATAAACAAATGGGGGTGGTCAATAAGATGGTGTGTAAGAAAGTTACGAATAAAATTTACAAAATGTGTACTAATAATAGAATATTGTAGATTCACAAGGTACATAAGTGTGTACTTACCAATGACCAAAAAAATTTAAAAAAAAAAAAGAATTCTTTAATTTAATTTCAAGACGCGTCTTGGCCACCTCCCCCACCAGGGAATATTTTTACACTGGTACAAGTAGTCGTGATATATATATTAATTATGAATTTTAGTTTTAAATGTCGATTATTTTTGTAGATATACAGTAAGATGTTTTTGGAGGGGTTATGGTTTAAATATCAGTAATAAAAAGTTGTCAAGTCAATGGGGTAAAGTGGACATTGTAAGATTTTATTTTTAAACCCAGTGAATATAAACCATTGAAATAAAATACAAATATAAATGTATGATGTACATGTGTTATATACATATATGTCGAAAGTTGTTGTTGTTTGTTCTATAGTATTTGTACTGTATATTTTTAAATGAGATACGCCATTTGCATTATGTATTATTTAATAAAAATGTACATGAACACATTTTATTTATTTATTTCTTCCTCTTCCCTTCACTTCTTCCCTATATCCCAATTAGGTTAAATTATATTATATTATATGTGTACTGTACATGTACAGTATAATTTTATTTCAATGTCAAAGTTTCATGATGTTAAGGAACTAAGAAAAAGAAAAGAATAGAAACTCAAGGATGAACACTTTGTCATTACGGGTTTCTATTTCTCTCTTTCTATGTGTGTATGTGTGAGTGTGAGTGAGTGATGTTATTTGTGGTTTAATGATATTAAGAAGAAAAAAATTTTCATTAAACGTGTCAGTAACAAAACATTGAGATATACAAACACAATTGTAAGAGTAAGTGAAACACTAAACAAACAAACAAACAAATATATATAGTTCTTTAAAACAATTATTGTATGCATTTCATTAAAATAAAGAAAGACTAAACATAAAAATATTAAAATGTAAAAGAATTTTGAAAAACCAAAAAAAATAGAAAAATTTAGAAAGAGAAAAAAAAAAAGAATTGGTCTAGAATTGAATTTTTACTTTGCTTTCTTTTTCTTTTTTTAATTTAATTTTACAGTGGGCGGACAAAAGTCTCCAGCGAGAAAATTGCAAATGTAAACAAACCATTTTTTCGTTTTTTGCGCAGAGATTTTATTGGCTCCTCAAATTTTGAAATGCCATTTTTTATCGGAAATTAAATATTTTCTGTTTCCGGACTTTTACGATCCGGTATATTTTTATTTTTTAATGAATTCATTTTTTATCTTAATATACAGTACAAACAATAAAAACTATACAAACCATGTAAAGAAAGAGCCATAGGGTCAAATAATATCCATATCTACCTCTTCAGAAGAAGTGTCACCATTTCTTGTATATTCTTTTTTTTGAAAAATTTTGCAAAAAGCTTAGACGAAAAATTAAAAACTAGATACATTTTATGATTTTACAAATTAATTTGAGTACCTTGATACTCATTTCCACCTGTGAATGGTTGTTTCGGTGTCCACACTACTCTCTTGGTCTGGTTTTACGTTATCACATTTGACCCACGCACTACCTATACATGTAATAAAATCTCTGCGCAAAAAGCGAAAAAATGGTTTGTTTACATTTGCAATTTTCTCGCTGGAGACTTTTGTCCGCCCACTGTATTTGTCTTAAAGAATAATGTACAATTTATATATACATACATATATGTGTGTGGATAATAATTTTCTTTTAAACAATTCTTCTATGTGTAGATGATCAATTATTATTTTAATTTATTGATAAAGATATGAAAAAAAAAGGAATTGAATTGGATACATTGACATACTGATATTCACATTCCCCAGCTTCATTTACTTTACAAAGAATTTTTTTATTTTTTTATTTTTGGATTTCCCCTACTTTTATTGTGCACAAGTACACGTACAGCAAAAACACAAAAATACACAAAAACTAAAATAAATAAAAAAAAAAAAACGGGTCCAAATGTACACGACCAACAAATCACACATAATCAATTGTTTATAAAATTTTTAGATTTTTTTTTTTTTCAACTACGAATTTTTTTTTTGGGGAATACATATTGAGTATATACAGTAATATAATAAAAGAAGATCGTCTTTCTAATAAATAAATAAAAAAGATTTTTACTTTTCTTTTCTTTTCTAAATATTCGAATATTCTTTAAAAGTTCAATTTTTGTTATAAAGACGAAGAAATCAAATTATTGTATACACAGAGAGAGAGAGTATATAAATAACTAATAATTTGTACAAGAGAAAGAAATTGTTTTTTTTTTCTGTTAAATTTTGCACACACACCCATACACACATACACACATACTTTTTTCCCCATTTTAACAAATTACAACCAAATTGTATTTGTTGCCTACTTTTTTTTTTTTTACCCCCCTCCTACTTCACTCATCATAATCATAATCATCATCATCATAATCATCATCACCGCCCTGTTGTCATCACTGGATATAATTTGACATCATTTAATTAATTAAGTCTTTTATTTATTTGAAACCTGGCTTTTAAAATTTTTCTTTTTAGTTTTGAAGGTCATTTAAAAATTTAATTAAAGAATCAATCCAATTATAACTTACACACACTTTGATACAGAGCAAAAGAATTTGATTTAAAAAAAAAAAAGAAAAGATTTATACAGAGACAACAACAACAACAACAACAACAACAGAAAAATTTATATCATCATCTTTTTTTAAGAATTTTTATTTTTATTTTTGGCCAACGTACTGCACAAGCAATTATTCACACTAAATTTTTGACTTAAACTTACTCACAGTCACATATACACATACACACAACAACTCAAAGAAATAGAAGAATCATAATTTTCTTCACATACACAATCTTACATCATTAGACACCGCCTCCCTTCCCCATCCCCATCCCCTTCCCCATCCTACTCATCTCAATCATATATCTATATCTATATATATAAACATCACACACACACACAGAGTAGAAAAAAAGATCACTGTTTTTTTTTTTTTTTCATAATTGCCATTTTACATTTTATTCTTAAAAAGAATTTCAAATTTCAAATTTGTTAAAATTTCAAAGTTTGATAAGTTGTAAAACTATTAAGACACTATTATTATCTCAATATTTTCCACCTGTTGTATTACTTACCTTCGTTTGAATAATTTATCATTTGTTTAATTTCTTAAAAAAAATCATTCCTACCCTTGTCAATCAAAAGATCACAATTGAAATATCTCGCCCTCACCGCCCCCTTTTTTTTGTCATTCACATATAGATACACACAAGTATTCATCGTTCCCTCCCCGTTATTAATTTCAATTTATAATAAATACAATCATGAGTCATCCATCTTCACCAAATAATAGAAGTTCAATATTTGGTTGGGCCAAAAATTTAAAAAAATCATTTTCTATCAAGTGAATCTGTAAATGAAATTAGTGATAGTGAATCATTAAGTAAATCTCCAAGTAAAAGTATGTGGCTTAATACAAATAATAATGGTCATAATTCTTCACAACCTCAAAATATTCCATTACCTCAAGGTTCTTCTACATTTTCATTATTTAATAGTCATCCCCTGTCTCCACCTCCTTCAACTTCAACTTCTGCTCAACAACAACAACAACCTCCATCATTAATAAACAATTATTTAAGCACATCTCCAAATTCAGGTTCTGATTTACTTCGTCCTTTATTAAATCCAAGATCTCGTTCAGCAAATAATGTCAGTCGAGTAAGGTCAAATTCACTTAATCAATCAGAATCAAATAGTGTTCGTCAACATCGTGATTCTTTTTACAAAATAATTCTTTATTTGATGAAAATTCAAAATATTTTGGAGTTCCTTTACAACAAGCATTAAATGAAGCTTCAGCAAAATTTCAATATTAGCCACTGAACAAGCTGATGGATTGAATTATGGTGAAATACCTGTAGTGGTGGCTAAATGTGGGGTTTATTTGAAAAAAATGGATTAACTGTTGAAGGACTTTTTAGAGTTGGTGGATCTTCAAAAGAATAAAGGAATTACAAATTATATTTAATACTCCACCAAATTATGGGAAAAAATTAAATTGGGATGGGTTTACTGTACATGATGCTGCTTCAGTATTGAGAAGATATTTGAATGCTTTACCAGAACCATTGATTCCACTAGATATGTATGAATTATTCCGTGAACCTTTAAGAAGTAGGAATAGAATTATTAGTTATATGAGGTATAAAGCAGAAAATCCCATCAAATCTATAGCTTCAAAAGATGCTGCCATTATTGCCACAAGTAATAGTAGTATTAATCGACCATCATTTTCTCAAAATGGTGAAAACCCAACAACAACAACAACAAATAATAACAACAATTCTGCATCAGCGTCAGATTTATTGGATTCATCACAATTATTAACTGAAGCAAATGTTGGTAGATTAAATGGTGAAAATGTTCCTCGTAAAAATTCAGAAGGTTCATCAAATATATTTTCTCAAACTCCTCAAGTTCAATTGAGTGAAGAAGATGTTAATAATAGAAGTAAAAAGAAGTCAAAAAATTATAAAAACTTACTCATGAAATTCATTGTGCTATTGAAGAATATAAACTGTTGGTTACTTCATTACCAGTAGCTTCAAAACAATTGTTGTTTTATATTTTGGATTTACTTGCTATGGTTCAAAATCATTCAAAAGAAAATTTAATGAGTTCAAGAAATCTTGCAGCTATTTTCCAACCATCAATTTTATTTCATCCAAGTCATGATTTGGATCCTGTTGAATATGCTTTATCTCAAGCAGTTGTTGAATTTTTAATTCGATATTCTTATAAATTATTACCTAATCATGAAGGAACAATATTATCTCCAGAAACAAATAGTCCTACCAACAAATCTGCCATGGCTACACATCTTTCTACAAATATTCCTGATTTTGCTCCAGCAGAAAGTGATGTTACTTCAACAAGTACATCTCCATTAGGTGAAGAAGCTCATTTAACTAAAGATGTTTACCCTCATACCACTACAGATTCTTCTACTGGAGCAGCAGCTGCTGCTGCTGCTGCTGCAACAGCTAGTGCTGCTGATGATGCTATTGTTGTTCCTTCTACCCAAGATAGACAATCATCACTTGATTCTGGTGGTTCTAATCATGATGATTTAGTATCAGGATATCAACATAATGTAACTGGTTCACTTCCATTTGATTCAGATATGGAAAGTGATGATATTGGATCTGATTTAGATGATGATTTACATTTTCAACAATTAAAATTGAATGAAGTATCACCAATTAAAAAATCTTCAAGTCCTCCTTTACCAAGAGCAATTGTTGTATCTACTCCATCTTCTTTATCAATACCACAACAACAACACCAAGATAAAGTTGAAAATTATTGATGTTTTTTTAAAAAAAAAAAAAAACTTATGTCTTTCCTTTTTTTTTTTTTTTTTTTTTCTTTTTTTTTATATATATATATATATACTGTATGTACAGTATATATTATTTGAATATTCCTCCCCATCACACACTTTATTCTTTTTGGGTATTCAAAAAAATTTATTCTTTTTTTGATTCGTATATATTTGTATGATTATTTATTTATATTATTTTTTGTATTTATTTATTGTAGTGTATTTTTGAAGTAAGATCAACTATATGTTTGATAATTATCTTAATTTTTTTTAAAATTTTTGGCACCCAAAAAAAAAGTAAAGCAGCATTTGACAGAAATTTTTGGTTGATTTTTATACGAAATTTTAATGAATTAATTATCAATAAAGAAAAAATAAGAGAATAATAATAATTTCAAATATATTTTAAATATTTATACTTTATATATATATATATATAATTATATGAAAATTGATAAACACAAAAAGTGTACCGAAAAAAAAATACTAATAAAATAAAAAATCATCTTTTAAAAATTTAAAATTTTAAAAAAAAAGATAATACCGAAATTTAAACATAAAATTCATTCTTTTTGTTTAAAAAAAGAATAAGAATATCCACAAGAATGTCAAAATATAATAATAATAATAATAATAATAATAATGATCTTAAATCAAAAATCCAATAAATAAACCAGTTGAAATAATCAAAGTTAATACACTACCACTTCCACCAATAGATGAAGATGCAGAATTAGCAATAGTAACAATATTTGTATTAGTACTTGATGCTTGTTCAGTTGATACAATTGTATTTGAATAACTTGATGTTGAAATCAATGTAGATAATGTTCCTTCATTTCCTGAATTTCCATTAACATTGACATTATTATTATTTTCATTGGAATCATTGTTTGATGATCCTTCAGAACTTGAGCCTGAGCCTGAGCCAGAACCAGAACTGGAACCAGAACCAGAATTGAAACCAGAACCAGAGCTGGAACCAGATTCATTACCAGAGCCAGAATTGGAACCATTAGAACCAGAACTAGATTCACCAGAGCCAGAGCCAGATCCAGAGCTGGAACCTGAGTTAGAACCAGAACTGGATTCACCGGAGCCAGATTGACCAGAAGAGTTACCAGAGCCAGATTCATTACCAGATCCAGAGGAGTTTGATCCGGTTGATTCACCAGAAGATGAGCCAGAACCAGATTCACCAGAACTGGATTCACCAGCACCAGCACCAGAAGTTTGTTGTGCTTGAACAGTTTCATGACTAACAGTCAAAGTGATGTATTCAACAACGGTTTCAACTTGATCAGCAGCTTTAGAAGCTTCAGAAACAGCATATTTGGCATATTCAACAGCACGAGATGATTCTTGGGCTTCTGCAGCACTCAATTGAACAGATGCAGCAGATGATTGAACTTTAACCAATGATGTTTGTTTATCAATACATGATTCTTGAACTTCGATCAATGAAGTAAGAGTAACATAAGCAACAGATTCAACTGATTTGATGGAACTCAATTCACTTTCACAACTGGCAATAATTTCAGTCTTATGAGCAGATTCAGCACTGGATTTAATAGATTCAAGAGAACTCTTGGCTGATTCACAGGAATAAATAGTGGTCACAACCTTATCTTGTTCCTTGGATGCAGAGCTTTGTTTAGATTTGGCACTGGATTGTTCATCACAGGCTGATGATTGTACACCAGAAGCAGAAGTTTGTTCACAATATTCAGTGATATGAGAAGTAATGATGACAGTTTCAGTGACAACATGACCTTCATCATCAGTACAAGTTTCAGTAACAGTAAGAGTATCTGGCAATTCAGTTGATTTGGTTTCATCAGATGGGCTCTCTGAACTGGTGGACTCTGGTTCAGCACTGGATTCAGGCAAAGCAGTAGATTCACTAACGGATTCAGATTCAGTGGTAGACTCAACAACAGAAGATTCAGCAGCACTGGATTCAGCGACAGAAGATTCAGCGACAGAAGATTCAACAGTGCTAGATTCAACAGCACTAGATTCAGCAACAGAAGATTCAGCAACACTAGATTCAACAGCATAAGATTCAGCAACACTAGATTCAGCAACACTAGATTCAGCAACAGAAGATTCAGCAACAGAAGATTCAGCAACGGAAGATTCAGCAACAGAAGATTCAGCAACAGAAGATTCAGCAGCACTAGATTCAACACCACTAGATTCAGCAGCACTAGATTCAACACCACTAGATTCAGCTGCAGAAGATTCAGCAGCACTAGATTCAGCGACAGAAGATTCAACATCACTAGATTCAACAGCACTAGATTCAACAGCACTAGATTCAACAGCACTAGATTCAACAGCACTAGATTCAACAGCACTAGATTCAACAGCACTAGATTCAACAGCACTAGATTCAACAGCACTAGATTCAACAGCACTAGATTCAACAGAACTAGATTCAGCGGCAGAAGATTCGGTTGCAGGTGCAGATGTGGACTCAGCGGCACTTGATGATGTATCCACAGGAAGACCAGCAGAAAGATCGACATCAGTTTCAGTACCATCAGTATCAATGATAGAATCAATGAAATCATCAACTTCATCTCTCTTTCTAACAGGTAATTGTTCTAAGTGAACTTGATTTAATTTAGTCACTATGTTGAATAATACTCTAGCTGGAATACTAACAATTCTACCGGCAGTACGGATATCATTGGTGTATTGGCTGCCACTGACACGAGCATAGTAATACTGAATGTCGTAGTCATTTTGGGAGACAAAGTCGAAGAAAGTTTCTAAGTAATCTGGGATTTCAAATTCACACACACCAGTAGCATAATCAACAATGGAGAATTGTTCACCATTAATGAAACAACCAACTTCAGATGGTGTTTCTGAAGGCACTTCCGAAGAAGTGACGGAAGCTTCTTCACTAGTACCTTCGACAGTAGAAGATGACTCAACAGATACACTTTCTTCAGCAGAAGTTTCATCACTAGTAGTAGCATCAGAAGGAGCAGAAGTAGATTCGACTGTGACAGATTCGGAATAAACTGGGGTCGATTCGGATTCTGAAATCGTAGACTCGGAAGCATTAGTTTCTTCAACAGAACTAGATTCAGAAGCGTTAACTTCTTCACTAGAAGTTTCTTCAATAAGAGTAGATGTTTCTTCAACACTAGTCGAAGTCTCCTCGACGGAAACAGAAGTCTCCTCGACAGAAGTAGAAGTTTCTTCAATAGGACTAGAAGTTTCTTCAATAGGAGCAGAAGTTTCTTCAACAGGACTAGACGTTTCTAGAACAGGACTAGACGTTTCTTCAATAGCGGTATCTGCAGATGATGTTTCAACAACAGTGTCTTCAGAATATGTTTCAACAGCAGGTTGATCAGATGAGGATGATGATGTATCTGGTTCATCAGTAGCAACAGCAGTAGCAGCTTCATTCAATCTAGTAGTAACACTGGCTGGTGGCATCCAGTATGGTTCCCAGACACCAGCAGATGAACAAATGGAGGAAGCTAAGCTGGTGGCAACTACAACATCTTCACCACGACAGTTGTCAGCAATACAGTTACCGATTCCACCAGCAAAGTTTGGCATGATACATAAACAACCAGTGTCCCAGTATGGACATGGTGTTTGTCCGGTGTTTTGGAAAAGACATGGTTTGGCACAATCTGGATACAAGTCGTAGATACGGTCAGCAAATCCATTGATACTAGCTGTCTTTGGAACACTTGGATATGTAGCATATGGATTATCGTCATCACCATTGGTTGAAGTAACTTGAGAGGATGATTCGACAGTTGATGTATTTTCAACAACTGGTTCTTCAGTAGATGACTCTTCAACAACAGGTGCTTCAGTAGATGACTCTTCAACAACAGGTGCTTCAGATGATGTTTCTTCAGTAACAGGTTCTTCAGTGGAGGTTTCTTCAGTAACAGGTGATTCGGATGATGTTTCTTCAGTAATAGGTGCTTCGGATGAGGTTTCTTCAATAGGGCTAGAAGTTTCTTCAACAGGACTAGACGTTTCTTCAATAGCGGTATCTGCAGATGATGTTTCAACAACAGTGTCTTCGGAATATGTTTCCACAGTAGGTTGATCAGATGAGGATGATGATGTATCTGGCTCATCAGTAGCAACAGCAGTAGCAGCTTCATTCAATCTAGTAGTCACACTGGCTGGTGGCATCCAGTATGGTTCCCAAACACCAGCAGATGAACAAATGGAAGAAGCCAAACTGGTAGCAACTACAACATCTTCACCACGACAGTTGTCAGCAATACAATTACCAATTCCACCAGCAAAGTTTGGCATGATACACAAACAACCAGTGTCCCAGTATGGACATGGTGTTTGTCCGGTGTTTTGGAAAAGACAAGGTTTGGCACAATCTGGGTACAAGTCGTAGATACGGTCAGCAAATCCATTGATACTAGCTGTCTTTGGAACACTTGGATAAGTAGCATATGGATTATCAGCACCAGCAGTAGTTGAAGTCACTTGAGCAGATGATTCAGCAGTTGATGATGTTTCAACAGCTGGTTCTTCGGTGGATGTTTCTTCAACAGCAGGTGCTTCGGAAGATGTTTCAACAACAGTGTCTTCAGAATATGTTTCCACAGTAGGTTGATCAGATGAGGATGATGAATTGTCTGGTTCATCAGTAGCAACAGCAGTGGCAGCTTCATTCAATCTAGTAGTCACACTGGCTGGTGGCATCCAGTATGGTTCCCAAACACCAGCAGATGAACAAATGGAAGAAGCCAAACTGGTGGCAACTACAACATCTTCACCACGACAGTTGTCAGCAATACAGTTACCGATTCCACCAGCAAAGTTTGGCATGATACACAAACAACCAGTGTCCCAGTATGGACATGGTGTTTGTCCGGTGTTTTGGAAAAGACATGGTTTGGCACAATCTGGGTACAAGTCGTAGATACGGTCAGCAAATCCATTGATACTAGCTGTCTTTGGAACACTTGGATATGTAGCATATGGATTGTCGTCATCACCATTGGTTGAAGTAACTTGACTAGATGATTCGACAGTTGATGTGCTTTCAGCGACAGGTTCTTCGGAAGATGTTTCTTCTGTAACAGGCTCTGTAGATGGTGTATCAACAAAGGAGTCTTGGATTGACGAGGCTTCAGAAACTGGAATATCGGATGAGGTTTCAGCAACAATAGATTCATTAGATGACGTTTCCTCGATTACCTGTTCACTACTGGAAGACTCTTCAACAACAGGAGAAGCACCTATGTTGACATCAACTGGCGTTCCTTCTTCATCAGAAATGGAGTCTATAAAATCGTCAACTTCATCTCTCTTTCTTGTTGGAGCATGTTGCAAGTGAACTTTGAATAATGGAATAGTAGTATCAACCAAGAATCTGGCTGGAATAATAATCATTCTACCTGCAGCACGAATAGCGTTAGTATATCTTTGGTCATCGACAATTGCATAGAAGTATTGCACGTTATAGTCAACTGAGGAAACGTAACTAAAGAACACTTCCAAGTCTGGTGGGAGTACAAAAGCACAAGTACCTGACTCGTAATCAACAGTGGATATTTCTTCACCATTAAGCAAACAAGCTATTTTGGATGGTATTGGAGATGGTACTGAGTATGAACTAGTGGATTCTACAGAGGATTCAGCAGAACTAGTAACAGATACCACAGTGGATGTTTCCTCAACAACTGGTGCTTCAGATGATGTTTCTTCAACAACTGGTGATTCGGAAGATGTTTCAACAACAGTGTCTTCGGAATATGTTTCCACAGTAGGTTGATCAGATGAGGATGATGATGTATCTGGTTCATCGGTAGCAACAGCAGTAGCAGCTTCATTCAATCTAGTAGTCACACTGGCTGGTGGCATCCAGTATGGTTCCCAGACACCAGCAGATGAACAGATGGAAGAAGCCAAACTGGTAGCAACTACAACATCTTCACCACGACAGTTGTCAGCAATACAATTACCAATTCCACCAGCAAAGTTTGGCATGATACATAAACAACCAGTGTCCCAGTATGGACATGGAGTCTGTCCGGTGTTTTGGAAAAGACATGGTTTGGCACAATCTGGGTACAAGTCGTAGATACGGTCAGCAAATCCATTGATACTAGCTGTCTTTGGAACACTTGGATAAGTGGCATATGGATTGTCAGCACCAGCAGTAGTTGAAGTCACTTGAGCAGATGATTCAGCAGTTGATGTATTTTCAACGACAGGTACTTCAGATGATGATGTGTCAACAACTGGTTCGTCGGTGGAGGTTTCTTCAACAACTGGTGCTTCGGAAGATGTTTCAACAACAGGTTCTTCAGATGACGTTTGTTCAGCTGGTTGATCAGATGTGGATGATGATGTATCTGGTTCATCAGTAGCAACAGCAGTGGCAGCTTCATTCAATCTAGTAGTCACACTGGCTGGTGGCATCCAGTATGGTTCCCAAACACCAGCAGATGAACAAATGGAAGAAGCCAAACTGGTGGCAACTACAACATCTTCACCACGACAGTTGTCAGCAATACAATTACCAATTCCACCAGCAAAGTTTGGCATGATACACAAACAACCAGTATCCCAGTATGGACATGGTGTTTGTCCGGTGTTTTGGAAAAGACATGGTTTCGCACAATCTGGATACAAGTCGTAGATACGGTCAGCAAATCCATTGATACTAGCTGTCTTTGGAACACTTGGATAAGTGGCATATGGATTATCAGCACCAGCAGTAGTTGAAGTCACTTGAGCAGATGATTCAGCAGTTGATGTGTTTTCAACGACAGGTTGTTCAGATGATGACTCTTCGACAACAGGTTCCTCAGTAGATGACTCTTCAACAACAGGTTCTTCAGATGATGATGTTTCAACAACAGGTTCTTCAGATGATGATGTTTCAACAACAGGTTCTTCAGATGACGTTTGTTCAGCTGGTTGATCAGATGAGGATGATGTATCTGGCTCATCGGTAGCAACAGCAGTAGCAGCTTCATTCAATCTAGTAGTCACACTGGCTGGTGGCATCCAGTATGGTTCCCAGACACCAGCAGATGAACAGATGGAAGAAGCCAAACTGGTAGCAACTACAACATCTTCACCACGACAGTTGTCAGCAATACAGTTACCGATTCCACCAGCAAAGTTTGGCATGATACATAAACAACCAGTGTCCCAGTATGGACATGGTGTTTGTCCGGTGTTTTGGAAAAGACAAGGTTTGGCACAATCTGGATACAAGTCGTAGATACGGTCAGCAAATCCATTGATACTAGCTGTCTTTGGAACACTTGGATAAGTAGCATATGGATTATCAGCACCAGCAGTAGTTGAAGTCACTTGAGCAGATGATTCAGCAGTTGATGTGTTTTCAACGACAGGTTGTTCAGATGATGACTCTTCGACAACAGGTTCCTCAGTAGATGACTCTTCAACAACAGGTTCTTCAGATGATGATGTTTCAACAACAGGTTCTTCAGATGATGATGTTTCAACAACAGGTTCTTCAGATGACGTTTGTTCAGCTGGTTGATCAGATGTGGATGATGATGTATCTGGTTCATCAGTAGCAACAGCAGTGGCAGCATCATTCAATCTAGTAGTCACACTGGCTGGTGGCATCCAGTATGGTTCCCAGACACCAGCAGATGAACAGATGGAAGAAGCCAAACTGGTGGCAACTACAACATCTTCACCACGACAGTTGTCAGCAATACAGTTACCGATTCCACCAGCAAAGTTTGGCATGATACACAAACAACCAGTGTCCCAGTATGGACATGGAGTCTGTCCGGTGTTTTGGAAAAGACATGGTTTGGCACAATCTGGATACAAGTCGTAAATACGATCAGCAAATCCATTGATACTAGCTGTCTTTGGAACACTTGGATAAGTGGCATATGGATTATCGTCATCACGGGCTCGTATTGGGGCAGCAGTGAGGATTTCCTCAGCTAAAGCAAGGGAAATAGTTAAAGCGAATGTGAGTAAAAATTGCATGGTCAACCTCGCAGGAAATTTTTGCAGTAAAAGTAGTGGCTTTGAGCGAGTGTAGGATCAGCGGATAAAAAAATATTAGTTCAATTACGTGGTAGCGATTGTTATGGACAAAGTTTTAGTGATCGGTGTTTTAGTTTAAATGGTACTGGAGTGATAAAAAGTAAGAGTCGTAAATGGGAGGCTGTTACAGGTATACACGATTTTGGAAATAGGAGCGAATGGCTATATTTATATGTGTATCAGCAACAACACTTTGAATTGGAGAACATGCAATAATCGAAGTGACGCGGATGAGTGAAAATCGACTATGTATAGGAGTGAAATCAGATGTAGCGTTAGTAGTAAGGTTATGAATATGATTTAGGATTATGCATATTATTCCTGAAGCTTGAATTCCCGATATTATCAATAAATTGGCCAATACAAACGATTCAAACTGGGTTAGGGACATGAAGTACTACTCCAAGAAAGCAAACACAAAATGTACAACGAGCAACTAAAGACAAGAGAAATTGCTACCATTATTGAAATTAGGATGGATTAGGAAATCTTAGTTAACGAATTTCACCAAGTGAAAGATTTTAAGCGTCTAGTGAAATACTTGGAATATAGATTCATTGATTGTTAGTGTGCAGTCATTTAACTTGTTGCTTTTTTAGTGTAGGTGGTATTGTTTGCTTGGCCCGAAATCTAATGCAACCGAGTTAACCACATTAACTTTGTGGTACTTCATACCTTTGTATTCATCCAATCAACGTTTGAGCTCGCGCGTTAGTCGTTCACCGAATTTATCGTCTTGAGCGTAGAAGCTTACTAAGTGAATATAGCGGTAAGTCCATAGTGTTACTTTGCATTAAATTTTAAAAATGTTCAATGCCTGTGGGAGCATAATGGATGAATTAAGGTAAAGTAGTGGAACCACATGCTACTGATTGATTGAATTGATTAGATTAAATTGAGTATATTAAATTGAGTAGCACACGATGAGCTTCAGACCTACTTGTTCCATGATCGTGGTTTATGTAATTTGTATTTCTATTTGTAATACTGTTTGATCAACAGGGTTTTAATTATAGTTATCCTTAATCTTGTCTTTCCTTGAGAAATTAAGGGTGAAGGGTTGTGACATTAGGCTGATTAATTTAAGTTTAATGATGTCAAATGTTTTTTTTTTTTTTTTTTTTTTTTTCCTTTGTTAATGCTACCAGATTCTTCATTGTAAATCTGGAATTTTAAAAACGAACTTATCGGTTAAAATTGTGATTACTTTCAGACAGGGAGAGGACAAAAAAGAAAAATTACAGACGGAATTAACATGAAAATTATCCATAGATGGACTTCAATTGTTAATTCATCACTGCAATGCGATAATTCTTGGAGCCAAGTAGAAAGAAACTTTTTTGATATTAGTAAACCTCCCCAATGTTTTTGTTTCCTAAACTCTGAGTATAGTGTATTGTCATCATTCATTGGCACCTTTTTTGTATGGAGGGTAATTCTACACGGATGACGTGAATACATAGAGATGTAGAGTTCTACTAAATCGTTCTAGACAATAATACCACCTTGTATTAGCATCAAGATTTGGGATGAATAGGTGAATTAGCAGGATTGACATTTTCTTGAATAATAATGTCCTTTCCAGCATGTATTTGAATTACTAGTTTGGACTTATCGTGATAGTATTATGATTTCTTTTCTTTATCATAGAATCAAAATGCATCCACTAAAAATTCTTCGCTATTGTTAAAGTGATCGTCATGATACTCGTAACTTATTCGAGACACTCAATACGAATAGCGGAATTGACTCACAATCATTTTTGAAAAAAAAAAAACAAATCTGGCTCGTTTTTTTTTTTTTTTACTGAACTGAAATACAGTAGTAATATACAGGATAAAACGAGAAGCGGAGGTAAATCATGTAATTTCGTGTGTAGCCCAATTATGACCTTTTAAAAACTTTAACTAGGAGAACATTATCACTATTCCAACTCAGAATGCTTCGTGTAAGTTGAAAACTGTAATCAATGTAAAAGTTGGTAGAATAATAATTATAAGATTAATAGGTGAATTCAATATTCAATTTTTAAGAAATTTTAGTTATCACAAGGTTCGCAAGATTTACTAAAGAATTTTAACAAAAATATTATTAAAACATTTTTCTCAAAAGATGTGACAAGTACATTAAGAGGGGAAATATTACTGTATATCACATTATTTATTTTCTATTGTCTAGTCCTTGTTTCATATCTTTAAATTAATATCCGATCTTTCAAATTATTGAACACTAAACAAACGAGAAAGGATTTTTATTATTGGTCAATGTTCGCACGAATTTTAGAGGCAAAAACAAAATGGTTCAAACTTTTTAGAAGTGACTGTAATCTGCCAATGGTACGGGCTCTCTGTAAGACAACAGGTTCTCTTAGTAGAGAATAGTAACCAATACCAACAATTTGCTTCCATCAAAGTGGGTAACAAAATTTTGAATATTGGTAACTGGTAGAATCACGATAATCTTTTATTTCAATCCTTGATCGATAATCTAAAGAGTTCATGATTGCTATAGTACAAAGGTTTAGTCAAAATTATATATAAAGTTGGTTGACTTATAGTGTTGATGGATTAAGGTACGTAAATAAAATGTTTCAACTGTTAGTCACGACACAAACCATTAGTGACAGATGTCTATTTATAAACTTCAACCTTTAATCAATTGAAACAAAGCCCTTTCGCAACAATAGATTTTCAAATTCCTGCACATAAATTGCTTGTGCGCTTTTTTGATTTCTTTTGGGGCAGAATTTGATTTCACAATTTTTTATTTTTTATTTTTTTTTTTTTTTTGGTTTTTGAGAAGAGGAGATGAGATAAATAATTTTATTAATTATCAGTTACAACATACTAAACCATTTATTCAACACATTACATATAATAATCTATCAAAATGGCCGGAAGAAATGCTATAAATAAACCAAAGATTAAGATGCATGCACATAGTCATGCTAAATCATTAGGAAGAAAAAGAGCAGCTCGTAGAACAACAGCAACAAGATCATCAACATCTCGATACGCATCTAAAGGAACTACTGCTCCAAGACCAACAGATTCTCAAGCTGTTGCTTTATATACTGGAGAAACTCCAGCTCCTTCAACAATTATGACTACTACAACATTATCTAATAAAAGAGCCAAAAAAATTGCTAGAAATCAAAAGTATATGGCTGCTAATAAAGCTGCTAAATCCAATTCAGAATCTATGGATATCGACCAAGGATTAACTGAAGAACAAAAGCAAACAAAATTGGATCAAGTTAAAAAAGCTTTATGGAGTGTGATAGAAAATCATACCAAGTCTGGTTATTCTGTAGTTGCTGACCCTGAAGGGACCACTTTAGGTATACAGTCATTCTAGTATGATTCTACAAAAAGAAAAAAAAATCAGTACACATAATTTTTCATATTAATAATATTATACGTTAATATTTTGTAATATATTTCTATCATCTAAGAAGATCTAGCTTTGAGTGCATCATCAACGGTTTGTTTTAAAAATTGAACAACTGGTTTCGGATCTTCTGGTTTGAACACGGAAGTACCAGCAACAATAACATTGGCACCAGCATCAGCAGCAGGTTGAATGGTATCTTTACCTAATCCACCATCAACTTGAACATCTAAATGTGGATATTTTTCTCTCAATTTTTCAACTTTTGGCATCATATCAGGCATGAACTTTTGACCACCAAAACCTGGCTCAACAGTCATAATCAAAACCATATCCAAATCTTTAACATATGGATATACTTCTTCAACAGGTGTTTTTGGCTTGATGGCCATAGCAGCCTTTAATCCATGCTCTTTAATCTTTTTAATGACTCTTGCAGGATCTTTGGTGGCTTCGAAATGAAATGTGTATGAATCACCACCAGCCTTGGCAATTTCTTCAATCCATTCATCTGGTTCAGAAACCATCATATGACAATCAAAAACGATTGGTTTTTCACTTTCACGAGGAAATTGTTTTCTTAAACTTTCAATAATTGGTGGACCCAAGGAAATGTTAGGGACAAAATGTCCATCCATAACATCCAAATGTAACCACTCAACATCACCGGTGTCAACAACTTTCTTACAGTTACAACCTAAATTGGCAAAGTCTGCAGCTAAAATCGAAGGAGCAATAATTGGTTTAACCATTGTAAATATAAAAACTGATCACGTATAGTTGTTGGTGCAATTGTTAACCAAGGAAAAATAAGGATAGCAAGAATGAAAAATGGGGGAGAAAAAAATTTTTTATTTTATTTTTTTTTTTCCATCAATTGATTAGTTTCCGATTAGTAAGGATGATGTGATAAGTAAAGTTTGATAGTTCTGAGCATATCCTTAGAATACATTGCACCCAAGGAATAATTACATTAATTTTTTTTCTTCGTTTTTTATAAATCATTCTCATTTATGAAGTGAAAGGTGATATGTTCTCTTTGGTGTAGTAGGTTAATATCGTCTATGTACACTGTATTTCACCTCTCATATTTATTTTCCGTAATGTACCTACAAAATTCGTACCAAATCGGTAACTTGATTTAACCGGGTGTGGACAGAAACGAAGCAGAAAAAAAAAAAAAGAAATGAAAACCATAAAAAATTGACAACACCTGCTTTTATAGTTGTTCTCTCTTAGATAAAACAGACTACCATGACAGATACACCAACTACTACCAATTCCACCGAAGGTGCCTCATTTTCCGAACAGATTTTGGAATCAGCAAGAAGAAACAACACAGAATTATTGTTAACTATAAAAGTTGAATTAAATAATGATTCGGTTAAGTTATCGGAACTAATCAATTCTACGAGGGAAGTGATCACCAATAATACCCCATTGCACATAGCTTCTCAATTTGGAAATTGGGAATTTATAGACATTGTATTGGATATTGAAGGTGTTGAGATTGATCCTCAAAATAGAGAAGGAGAAACTCCATTACATTTGGCAGTCAAATACACAAATAATGGGGAACCAGAACATGGTTACTTTATCATTGACAACTTATTGGATGCCGGGGCAGATCCAAGAATAAAAGACAAGTATAATCTCAAACCAAAGGATTATGTTGATAAAGATCATGATAAATTACTCGAATTATTGGAAAGTGCAGAGTATGCTATTTCCATGGAACCTACTGAAGCAGAACAATTGGCCGAATTTGAAAACCAAAATGGCGACGACGAAGGTGACGAAGGTTCAGCATCAGACTCTGATTAATTACTACATAGATATATGTATCATAATACACGTATAGACTCTATATTTGGAAATTATCATCGCTAGTATATATCCAATCTTGTAGTTTATCTTGTCCTAATTTCTTCAACTCTTGACGGATTTCGTTAGATTTTTTGAAAGTCTGATAATCAGGAAAATCAATGCTCTTTATTGTTTGAAGTTTTCTCATCATATTTTGGTTACATATAATACTTTCACCTCCAGACCTTGGAGGTTTATTCTTGACATAGGAACCATTTTTGACACCATTATTCAACACTTGTGTAAATTTTGATGGAACTAGATATAGTAATGATAATGGTGATGAAGATTTTTCATCACTCTTTTCAAAACAGTATTTATCATAATCATAACTTAAAACACTCAAATAATGTACATTGGGCAAGTCAAACCTTGACTTGAAACACCGATCAAAATCCTCATGTGCAATATTCTTGGTTACCATGTAATCAAGAAATATAGGTTCATTAAATATACTTGAAGTAATCGTATTACAAATACCAGTCAACTGCTTTAAACACAACTTATCCGAGCATGACTTGGATAGACTAATAAGACTATCCAGTCTTCCTGGTTTTGTTCTAACCACACCTAATGCACCAAAATTATTTCTACCTCTATTTAGTTTCTGTTTTTTTCTAGGAACCCATGGCTCATTATCATCTAAATTTGAAGCAACATGATTCATTGATACGTCACCACAAGGTGGTTCGCTTATAAAAAGTGCAAGTTTGATGTTGCTTCGAAGTTTGAAAGAATCTCCATCTCGTTCCACCAATGCACAGTTCTTCTCAAGAAGATAATAATTAAATAATCGAATAGATAAAATTTCCGCATG
Source organism: Candida sanyaensis (assembly GCA_911254575.1). Taxonomy (NCBI): domain Eukaryota; kingdom Fungi; phylum Ascomycota; class Pichiomycetes; order Serinales; family Debaryomycetaceae; genus Candida; species Candida sanyaensis. The sequence continues at coordinate 41,153 of CAJVQF010000116.1, read as the reverse complement.
CATATCATGTACCATCATCCCATTTGAATAGGCTCTGAACTTATCGGGTAATGTTTTTACCCCTGTTGTTAACGTGATGGGTTTGATTTCGGAGTCATCGATTATCGCAACAATACTTGCTAATACAGTCCATTCTTGTACTCCATTTGACCTTGTTACTGGTTTACCAGACTTTAAATCCAATTCATTGAATAAATCAATCACCTTTTTGGCAATGTTATTTCCCAAATCATCATTCATTGGTAATGTCATTTAACATGAGTACGTTAAACAAAAACAAAAAATAAAAATAAAAAATAAAAATAAAAATTATGTATTCGAATATTTTTTTTGTTTTTTTTTTGGTGTGAGGGAGGTACCGTTTTTGCTACATTATCGTATTTACTTTCTATTCCTTCTAACCAACCCACCAATTACACCAATACCAATTGCAACTATACCTGTCACAACTCCAAGGCCAATCAATCCTTCTGTAGTAATTTTATCTTCAATGTTCTCCAATAATGTTTGCGCCTGCAGATTATGTGGCTCGATTTCCAATAACGCCTCCACGTACCTCTTTGCATTGGTATAATCTCCAAGCTTGAATGAACCTAAACTAAGATAATACAATACTTCTCTTCTCATATCTTTTTCACTTTTGTATAATTCAGTAAGAATTTGAACACCAAATTCTTGTTGTTTATGGTTTCCAGATTTAATTAATCCCCATGCATAGTTAAATCTAGTTTGTGGGGTTGGATTTGGTTCTTCTGATTGAAGTTGATCTTTTAAAACTCGAAGCTGTTCCTGTGAAAGTGGTTGTTTCAATTCCTCCAATGCAGGATATACCTTTGAGTTAAACATTTGTGATAGTTACTATTAGTGGCAAATACAGATAAGATCAAGAAACAAACAAGAAAGAGAAGAAAAAGGAGAATACTTAAGGGGAAAAAATAAAAAAAAAAATTGTACTCTAGCAAACCAGCGTGATTTCGAGAATCGTATTTTTTTTTTTTTTTTGCTTTTCTGCTGGTTGGGAATTAGAGTTTGTTGAATTAAGTGCCATACTTTTCTTAATCACTAATATACTATTCAAATTAATCAATAATAAAGTTTATATTTACTCTATAGTAAACTACGTACGATGTTACGCAGAAAATCTTTCTTCTGCACCAGCCCAATTGATGACATTCCAAATAGCTTTGAAATAATCAAGCTTGACATTCTGGTATTGTAAATAATAAGCATGTTCCCAAGCATCAATGCCAATCAATGGAACCAAATATGGTGCAGTGATGGTATCCTGGTTAGCAGTGGTAATAACATCCAACTGACCTCCATTTTCATTGTTCTTAACAATAAATGCCCAACCAGACCCTTGAATACCTGCCAATTTAGCATTAGTGATATCGATAAGATTTTGTACAGATCCATACTGTTTGACAATTTGTTTACCTAAAGGTGAATTTTCATCTGGGTGTTTACCCCCACCATTACTAACTGGTGCCAAACTTTTCCAAAACAACGTATGATTAGTATGGCCACCACCATGGAACTTGATATTTTGTTGAATAGCCACAACGGATTTGACATCATTCTTAGCTTCAGCAGCAGCTAATGCATCAATGGCAGCGTTATATCCGTTAACATAAGTAACATGGTGCTATTTTTCAAAAGAGTTAGTAAATAATGGAACATCAAGTATTATATCATTGTTTATTGGACATACCTTATTAATGTGTAAATCATTGATTTCTCTTGAAATATATGGTTCCAATTCTTCAACCAGCCAGTCGATTTTTGGTAATGTAATCTTTTCTCTTGGAGACATTGAAATGAAGTTGGAATGATGTTGATAGAACAGGAATAATAGTACGTAATCTAAAAAAAAAAAAAAAAAATATTTTTTGAAGAAGGAAGAAAAACAGGGGATAATTTAAGCCCTTTTATAGTACTAGTTGTGGTTCAATAACTGTGGAGTAAATTGAAGGATCGTTGTCTTGTATACTACATGTACATTGATTTTGATACCAACGGTTTGTGGCGCGATTGTCTGTTCTTTATTCTATACATATACACTAACATTAATTGGCGGACCCTAATCATTGCATACAATTCGGTTCATGGCTATCATTGATTAGTAATAGGCTAAAATTATGGTGACTTTTATGAGTTGTGTATTTTGACTATTGTTTTGATTGAGCAATTTCTCAACCTTGATGGTTACCTAGTTGAGAATAATAAAAAATGCTCAAGTTCAATGAACCTTAAATTTTTTTTTTTTTTTTTTTTTGCAGCCTTACGCAGAGCCACAGCAATACATTAAAAGGAACGCTAGAGAACGGAAATTCTTTTTTTTTTACACAATTATCATTAAACCTCGAAATCAATATATTTACAGTACTATTTATGTATTATACGATTCGTCATAAAAATAAATATTTGGAGCACCTTTGACCCAGGTATATTTCTGAGTTTCATAAGCGACCTCATCACCAAATTTACCAATACCACAACTCATAACTGCAAGTGTGTTATACGATTGTTGTTCTGGGAAATGCATACTAGCAATATGTGACTCAAGAAGTTTTCCCACATTCATATTCTCTGAATAAGCAAACTTGATTGATGAATTTGAAATAGAAGAAGTGCCAATTGATAACGAATCACTATAAACAGATATGATTTCAGTTTCTTTCTTTGACTTGGATTCAACCAATTGAGATTTAACTTCTTCCAATTCGACATCTCCATTTTGAACAAAGATATGAAGGTCAAGTTTACCTGAGTTAATATAAGGTATCAATTTCTTAATTATAAAATCATATCCTAATACATCTGATGATTTCTTGACTGACCAGTTAATTTTCAAATATGGATGTGCTGGTCTTCCCAAATAGTCTTTCAATACCTCTCTTTTTTCTATTATTTGTAACAAGTCCAAACACACTGGTAATATAAAGGAAGCCCCACAACCTTGTGCAAAAAATATCACAGAATCGAATGTAATCAATGGTTGGAATTTACCCAGGGATGGACCACGGAATGCTGATTTTAATTTAACAATATTTGGATCTGATGGTTTTTTGTAGTCAGGTAAATCTTCATCAATTCCATTCTCGAGCTGTTGATCTCTAATAAGTTTAACTTGGTCATATAATTTTTTGGTAAAGCCATTTCTCTTTTGATAATCAATGTCATATTTCCACTATTTGGTAAACTGGCAATAGCAAAAGGGTGATATTGGAAAAAACCAACTTTTCGGACATTCAAATATATGTGCAGACCTCCAATCCAGGTACCAAATTTAAACAAAAACAATCTATACCAAGGATTTGGGTTTGTTTTTGATACTTTGATAGGTATAGTTGCTCTAATGGTATCTTCATCAAGGATTTCAAATTCTGAGAACCCTTTGGTTGGTGAGGCTCTAGAGTGTAAAATTCCATAAATTCTTGCAAATACTTTATCAACCACAAGTAAATGAATACCAACAATAATCATAGCCTTGGAGTTATCATGGTGAAGGAATGCCATCAACAACATTATGAATGAATGTGCACGGTGATTGACCATAAGAAATTCAAATGCATATTTACGAATGATGGCGACATTAGCAAAAGTCAAAAATACAAAGCAAACATAACCAATAATCCCGTAAACAAACTTGGGGTATTTTGGAATGATACCATAACTTGGATGAGCCCAATAATATCCAACAATACCAACATGTGCAGTGATTAACAGAAACATCAACGTTGCAAGCCAGGTATGAAAATATATAGCTCTTTCGTATGTCAAACCAGTAAGGGCAGTAACAAAGTCACCCTTGGTAGCAGCTAAAAACATAGCAGGCATTTGACCTATTGCAATTCTTGCACAACGTTTACCAATGATAAATGTTCTAGGTTTGTAATCAAGATCATCGGTTTCAATATAACATAATTTTCCATTAAGTAGTACGAAGCAAATGGATAATGCTAGTAAACTTGGTTTAAAATAATAAACCTTCTTTCCAACTCGTAAGGAAACTTTTGAATTAAGCGTTTCCCAAAAGTCAACAAATATGAAATATGGTTTGAAGCGGTTGGATTTCACGTATCTATTACTTCTGAAGAATCTTGGAAGCCAATAAAAAACAAATCCATTAGCCACGAATATAAGTATACTGAATGCAAAAGCGATCCATTGATATTTTTTATTTCTTTCCAGTTCTAAGAATTTCTGAGTTTCAACGTCGATAGCCATAGTGGAAAAGTTGACCAATCGTTGTAGTTCTAAAATAATCTAGTAAGAAGCTTTTCTAAAAAAAAAAAATGGAGTAAAGAGGAAGAAACCCCCTTTGCTATATATATTTGATGTTAATGAGATGCCCAGAATAAATTACACCCACACTCATTCTTGTCTGTATCCATACTAAGAAAATCAGATTATCTCTACAGCCTTGTTTTTAATTTTTATTATTATTTTTTTTTTTTTTTTTAGCTTTGTACTGTAATTCATTTAGCTGTAAATTATTATTTGATCATTTCTTTTTTTTTTAAACTACCATAAGTCTGAACTGAATATGTTGCCGTTTACATAGTCATATAAGAACATTCCTTTTTTGTTTGTACATGTGCATTACTATATGCGACTTAAAATTTAATTGTAAATCATTCCCACAAAACACACTCCTTAGACAGACCTTCACTGCCCATACTAGGATATCATACAGTACACAGTATAAGAATGTATGTATTTCCGTAGAATCTTTTCGCATGATAATTTTTAGATGGATTTAGTTTTCGTGAGTTAGTTCTTGAACGACCGTTCCCCGATATCAGCGGCATACAGTATACTGAACCAAGAAAATTACCTAAACCACAAATGTATTGACCTAAATCAACAAATTTCATCATGCTGATGGAGATTACACAAGGCTGATTAACTTAATTTTTTTTTCTTGGATATTAGACAAATGAGTTGATTATTGTTTTTTTTTTTTTAATCCACCGATATCTTCTTATAATATCTTTATCTGATCAATCAGTAAATGGTTTTGAGAGAAATACTCATGGTTTACGGCTGATTAAAATGGACCACGGTTTATATTGTTTGTTGCAATAAAGTCAATTCCTGCTATTAATATGACTACAAGAAACACATATGTGAACTTGTGTTTATGTGGATTATCCTCGTTTACAACTGAATTACTTTACGGACTTACCGCTTTATATCTCGTAGTTAATCTTTGAATAAGAATTTCTTGTCCTTAGTTTTTTTTTTTTTCTCGTTGCTCGTGGTTTGCGCTCTATGGTGATTGGCTCAATCGATTTTTTTACTCCGCACTAAAGCATAGTTGTTACCAAACGAGACAAAATCATTCGTTGCAAATTTTCACAACTACACAAAATATTTGAATCTACTAATGAGCCCATCCAACTGGACCCGTTAATATCTAAAAGTTATAATATGTCATAAATCAATGCCTGGAGATCAAGCTTTAATATGGGTTTTTGATATGATTCAATTGTTATATAGCTTTTGTATCTCATGTACTGAATAATCGAGAATATTAATATTTTATCTATTCCATCTGCAGCAATTAACTCGTCTCCGCATTCTGCAATTTCTGCAACACTAATCAATAACAAAACAAAACTACTAATAAGCTACACGAGTATCTATTCAACTTTAAGATGAGAAGAGAACCAAACGCCTATTACAAGCTTTGAGTTCACTAACAGTTTCAAGATCCCGTCGATATTGCAAATATTTTGCACTCTACCTATGATTATATATTTGATGATCCAAAAGGATACTGGTGCTTCTAACCCGTTACTAACTATTAGCTTGGGTTCATGTATTACTTGACCACCGATAAATGCCTTCTTGATGACCATGTGCAAGAAACCAAAAGTAAGAAAATCTAAATATAGCAATGGATAAAAAGGTTAATTTCTTTAAATAGTTCCCTATGCATGTTACTTAAGAAATCAACAAGAGCACAAACAGCAGACTGATGCGGTTTTATTGATTTTTTGACCACTTTAGAGGGTATTTTAGATTTTTACGGTTGCATTTGGGTTTGCTTTGCTTATATTGTTTGTATTTTTGTTAATTTATAGTTAATTTTGTGTTTGCTTTTTGTTTTGGGAGGAAACAACATTACACCCTTAGCGCGACTTTGATTCGCTGTAATTGGCCAGTTTATTGATAATATCGGGAATTCAAGCTTCAGGAATAATATGCATAATCCTAAATCATATTCATAACCTTACTACTAACGCTACATCTGATTTCACTCATCCGCGTCACTTCGATTATTGCATGTTCTCCAATTCAAAGTGTTGTTGCTGATACACATATAAATATAGCCATTCCCTCCTATTTCCAAAATCATGTATAACTATAACAGCCTCCTATTTACGGCTCTTACTTTTTATCACTCCAGTACCATTTAAACTAAAACACCGATCACTAAAACTTTGTCCATAACAATCGCTACCACGTAATTGAACTAATATTTTTTTATCCGCTGATCCCACATTCGCTCAAAGCCACTACGTTTACTGCAAAAATTTCCTGCGAGGTTGACCATGCAATTTTTACTCACATTCGCTTTAACTATTTCCCTTGCTTTAGCTGAGGAAATCCTCACTGCTGCCCCAATACGAGCCCGTGATGACGACAATCCATATGCTACTTATCCAAGTGTTCCAAAGACAGCTAGTATCAATGGATTTGCTGATCGTATTTACGACTTGTATCCAGATTGTGCCAAACCTTGTCTTTTCCAAAACACCGGACAAACACCATGTCCATACTGGGACACTGGTTGTTTATGTATCATGCCAAACTTTGCTGGTGGAATTGGTAATTGTATTGCTGACAACTGTCGTGGTGAAGATGTTGTAGTTGCCACCAGTTTGGCTTCTTCCATTTGTTCATCTGCTGGTGTCTGGGAACCATACTGGATGCCACCAGCCAGTGTGACTACTAGATTGAATGAAGCTGCCACTGCTGTTGCTACTGAAGAGCCGGAAGAAACATCTTCTGAACAACCAGCTGAACAAACGTCATCTGAAGAACCTGTTGAGGAAACATCTACCGAAGAACCTGTTGTTGAAGAAACATCTACCGAAGAACCTGTTGTTGAAGAAACATCTACCGAAGAACCTGTAACTGAAGAAACATCATCTGAAGAACCTGTAACTGAAGAAACATCATCTGAAGAACCAGTTGTTGAAGAATCATCCACCGAAGCACCTGCAGTTGAAGAATCATCCACCGAAGCACCTGCAGTTGAAGAATCATCCACCGAAGCACCTGCAGTTGAAGAATCCTCATCGGAACAACCTGGTGAAGAAACCTCCACCGAAGAATCTATTACAGAAGAAACATCTTCTGAAGAACCTGTTGCTGAAAATACATCAACTGTCGAGTCATCCTCTCAAGTTACTTCAACCAATGGTGATGACGACAATCCATATGCTACTTATCCAAGTGTTCCAAAGACAGCTAGTATCAATGGATTTGCTGATCCTATTTACGACTTGTATCCAGATTGTGCCAAACCTTGTCTTTTCCAAAACACCGGACAAACACCATGTCCATACTGGGACACTGGTTGTTTGTGTATCATGCCAAACTTTGCTGGTGGAATCGGTAACTGTATTGCTGACAACTGTCGTGGTGAAGATGTTGTAGTTGCCACCAGTTTGGCTTCTTCCATCTGTTCATCTGCTGGTGTCTGGGAACCATACTGGATGCCACCAGCCAGTGTGACTACTAGATTGAATGAAGCTGCCACTGCTGTTGCTACTGAAGAGCCGGAAGAAACATCTTCTGAACAACCAGCTGAACAAACGTCATCTGAAGAACCTGTTGAGGAAACATCTACCGAAGAACCTGTTGTTGAAGAAACATCTACCGAAGAACCTGTTGTTGAAGAAACATCTACCGAAGAACCTGTAACTGAAGAAACATCATCTGAAGAACCTGTAACTGAAGAAACATCATCTGAAGAACCAGTTGTTGAAGAATCATCCACCGAAGCACCTGCAGTTGAAGAATCATCCACCGAAGCACCTGCAGTTGAAGAATCATCCACCGAAGCACCTGCAGTTGAAGAATCCTCATCGGAACAACCTGGTGAAGAAACCTCCACCGAAGAATCTATTACAGAAGAAACATCTTCTGAAGAACCTGTTGCTGAAAATACATCAACTGTCGAGTCATCCTCTCAAGTTACTTCAACCAATGGTGATGACGACAATCCATATGCTACTTATCCAAGTGTTCCAAAGACAGCTAGTATCAATGGATTTGCTGATCCTATTTACGACTTGTATCCAGATTGTGCCAAACCTTGTCTTTTCCAAAACACCGGACAAACACCATGTCCATACTGGGACACTGGTTGTTTGTGTATCATGCCAAACTTTGCTGGTGGAATCGGTAACTGTATTGCTGACAACTGTCGTGGTGAAGATGTTGTAGTTGCCACCAGTTTGGCTTCTTCCATCTGTTCATCTGCTGGTGTTTGGGAACCATACTGGATGCCACCAGCCAGTGTTACGACTAGATTGAATGAAGCTGCTACTGCTGTTGCTACTGATGAACCAAATACATCATCATCCTCATCTGATCAACCTACTGTGGAAACATATTCTGAAGACACTGTTGTAGAAACATCATCTGAGCAACCAGCAGAAGAAACATCATCTGGAGAATCTGTCACTGCAAGTTCTACTGAAGCTGGTTCTACTGAAGCTGAGTCTACTGCTGTTGAAGAATCCAGTATTGGTGAAAGTGGTGAAGCTGAATCTACCTCTGCTGATGATAGTAATTCTACTAGTTCATCCTCAAGTGTTGAAGAAAGTAGTGAAGCTGTTTCAACTACTTCTGAAATTCCATCTGGAACTCCATCTTTGGTCACATGTTACGTAAATGGTGATGCCATTGATGAAGTTGATCTTGAAACTGGTGTTTGTGACTTTGAAATTCCAGAATACTTGGTGACATTCTTTAATTTTGATTCTGTTAATGATTACGACATTCAATACTATTATGCTCGTGTTAGTGGAATTCAATACACCAATGATATTCGTTCTGCAGGAAGAATTGTCAGTATTCCAGCTAGAGTCTTGTACAATTTGTACACCCAATTACATCAAGTCCACTTAACTAACTCTGGTCCAGAAGAGCAACGTAGAAAGAGAGATGAAGTTGATGACTTTATTGATTCCATTTCTGAAACCGATGGCACCCCAGTTGATGTCTACCTTTCTGTCGGTACTCCATATACTCCAGATATTTCTAGTAGTGCTGAACCTGAAACTACTGCTTTGCCTGAATCCAGTGCTGAACCTGAATCTACAGCTTTGCCTGAATCCAGTGCTGAACCAGAGTCCACCAGTTCAGAGAGCCCATCTGATGAAACCAAATCAACTGAATTGCCAGATACTCTTACTGTTACTGAAACTTGTACTGATGATGAAGGTCATGTTGTCACTGAAACTGTCATCATTACTTCTCATGTCACTGAATATTGTGAACAAACTTCTGCTTCTGGTGTACAATCATCAGCCTGTGATGAACAATCCAGTGCCAAATCTAAACAAAGTTCTGCATCCAAGGAACAAGATAAGGTTGTGACCACTATTTATTCCTGTGAATCAGCCAAGAGTTCTCTTGAATCTATTAAATCCAGTGCTGAATCTGCCCATAAGACTGAAATTATTGCCAGTTGTGAAAGTGAATTGAGTTCCATCAAATCAGTTGAATCAGTTGCTTATGTTACTCTTACTTCATTGATTGAAGTTCAAGAATCATGTATTGATAAACAAACATCATTGGTTAAAGTTCAATCATCTGCTGCATCTGTTCAATTGAGTGCTGCAGAAGCCCAAGAATCATCTCGAGCTGTTGAATATGCCAAATCTGCTGTTTCTGAAGCTTCTAAAGCTGCTGATCAAGTTGAAACTGTTGTTGAATACATCACTTTGACTGTTAGTCATGGACATGCTGAAGAAACTACTGTAGCTGGTGGTGCCCATTATGGTGCTTCTTCATTGCAAATTCAAACCAGCACTGTTGGTGAACAAGCATCAAGCTCTTCTCCAGCTGTTGAAATTGCCAATAGTGGTATTTCAAGAACTGCTAATGCTGCTGCTTTGTTCATTTCTACAGGTGTTTTGATTGGATTCTTCATCTAAAATTGAATAATTTATAACAGCTTTTATTCTTTCCCTTCTTGTTCAAAGGAATCCTTAGTATTCCTTAAATTTCATTAACTTTAACATGAATTTTTATTTATGTAATTTTTCGGTCCACTTATTTTTTTTGGGGGTTTTCAAATTTTCTGTATTTTATATTCATTCTATTTCGGTTTGCTTGTTTATAGTTCTTTCTTAGATAATGCATATTTCTTTTTTACTTTCACTCTACAAAACTAAGAGAGTATATAAAATATTTGATTATGATATTGATAAGCGTAAATTTACATGTTTTTATTACTTCTAAAGTATGTTGTCATACCATCTATTTGAAAAAGAAATAACCTCAAATTCTTATTTGTTCAACAATAGTCCCTAAATAATAACCTAATAATTGTGAATAAAACTGAATTTCTATTTTTTTTTTTTATTTAGTCCCTAATGTAACATTGAGAATAGAACGGAACAATTTACAACTATAGGGTAATATCCTCATTTTGAAATGATTTGTAACATAATTACAAATATTACACAAAGAATTATTCTCGCAGCGGTAAATCGCACAAAATAAGAAAAAAGCTAACAAAAAGCTTAAAACTCTTCAAAACCAATTGATGTAAAATTTAACAAGCTTTTTTTTTTTTTTGTTTTTTTTAGTGGATTAAAGTTTAGTTCATATTAAAGTAAAACATTGGTTTTTTTTTTTATATTAATAGCATAATTATTCTAAATTGTTGACTTATCTCTAATTGAATTTATCATGACATTTTATTTATCTCTTTTTATTATCTTTTTATATCTATTTTCATTAATTATTCTTTTCATACCTATCCTATACATTTATAACACTACCAAATGGGTAAAAGATCATCCTTCTTAAATAAGTTCCACTCTCCAACTTCCAACTCCACATCACCATCCTCCACGTTTCAAAAGACATCAACAACCCCTATAATTCCTACTGTGGCAACTTTTGGATCCCCTCCTCCACCGCCACCCCATACTCGTCATTCCGTATACTCAAAGTCAGATTTCTTTCAAGCTCCCAATCAACCATCACCACTTGAAACAAAGAGATACAATAATACAAAATGTGCCATTTGTGAAGATTGGTTGAGTATGACTTTACTGGGTGAAGTGATTGTTCCTTTGAAATGCAATCATATGTGTCATAAGAATTGTTTGATTTTAATGAATTCCGACAGCATCACAAAAATAACTTGTTTGCACTGTACCACAGATACCCTGAACCTGAATGCAATCAAAAATTTGATGGTTTCCCCGAAGCCATTTGATTTCGACATCCCTGATAATATTCCAACTGAGCCTAATTTGGAAGAATCATTGCCAAATGCACCACCTATTGCTAACGGAGCCCCATACACCCCCGTAGAGCAGATCAGCTCCTCATTTACTATTAACAACCAATTAGAAACTCCCTCCTTATTTAACGACAAAGAAGAATTGGATATTTATAAACCTCGTTTACTATGTATTAATGAGACTTCGTCAGTCAAGCTTGGACCACTGAATGAGATTTCATTTGTACTTAATATTAAATCTCCACAAATTTTTAACAATTCACAAAATCTTAATTTTCTGGAACTTCAGTTGAAACATCAAGTTCAAGAATTTGTCACATCAAGACTTGATATTGAAAAAGATGCAAGTGAATTAATGATATTTGATAAATTAAAAATAAGTGTCAATGGCGATACGTGGGATGAAATAATTGCATACTTGTTTAAAGACCAATTATTACTTTATAATGTCGACGTTTTGATTGGGGTTTTGTCAGTATCGACAGATATTAGTAGTATCAATCTTTTCAATCCAAAATGTCTTGTTCTTAACCTTGCAAAGAATCACTTCCAGAATTACATATACAATGTCACTCTGAAATCATCATTACCAAATGGGAGACATTTATATCCAAGTTGATGAAAGGAGAGAATGTTGAATCAAACATTTATCAATTTACAACAACATGTTGGAATGATTTGGTGGATCATTTTGATTTACCTCCAAACTTGATTTCCTTAAATGAGCAAATTTTAGATGGATCAAGTGTCCAAAATTCTTACTTGTGCAAAATATTAACACCTCCAGATGCCTTAGCTCTAAATTTGGTTGTATCAGTACCACTTGTTAACACTTCCAATTTATCGGACAGTGACTACCGACAACAAATTCAATACACATTAAGGCAAATTTTGAAGTCATTACGGGCATTTGACAAGCTAGGATTAATTTTTATCGGAGTTGATGGATCGAGAAGGCCAAATCCCAGTGGTTCTTTTATTGGATGTGTTGAGTCACAATGGTCTGGATGGGAACAGATAATTAATGATATTTTGATTGTACCAAATTCTTTTTCCAGTCATTTACAAGAGATCCGCACGGCTATAACAAAGTGCATGGATTTGTACCCATTTATCCCAATATCAGAAAAATCAATTAACAAGTTTCTCATTTTGAACTCTAATTCCTATGATATTGAAAACAATGAATCATGGTCCCAATTAACTAGTTTGATTAAACCATTGAATGATAAATTGTCAATTAGTGTTATAAGAATTGGTGATGATTATAATGGAACAGAATTGTACAAGAAAGTTTCTCGTAAATTTGACACTCCATTGTTAAGATTTGATAACTTTCCCAGTTTCTCAAGTTCTGTACCATCGCTTATACAACAAGTATTACAAAAAATTTGTATTCCAAAATTATCAATTAACCTACGACCAAATAGAGGAGTTAAGATTTCTCAGATAGACGATATAAGGGAGGACTTAGAACAAGAGAAAATCACCTTAGATGTTTTGGATATATTGCCCCAAACAGAAAAAAATATAATGATTAAAGTACAGGTGGATGAGAGTTTCAATAACTTAGACCATTTGCGTGTACCAATACTAGAGTATGATGGTGTTTGGTTTAACGATCACCAGTTGAATAAACAAATTGCATATTCTTGTATTAAGTCAACTATGGCTATTCAACCGCCATTAACACCAACAGAAGTCAACCACAATGATAATTCACTGAGCTTTTTATCAAAGGAAGGAACATTTATTGACATTCCATTACTACCTCCGTTATCACCTACAAGAGATCCATCGTTTGCTAAGAGACAGACAGAATTGACAATAATAGATTCCTTACAACGTGCATTATCAGTGGACACTATTACTGAGGCACAAAATATTCTTAATGGTTGCATATCTTTAGCATTTGGTACTATGAGGGAATCAATTAACTTTCAATTTAGAGACGACAATGAAAGTAATTTAGCCTCAGGTGTTGGCGGATTTCATATGTTAGACTGGACCCTTGCTGCCAAGGACTTGAATCAAACCAATGAAGAATACATTATACAGCTAGTAAACAGAATGAAATTCCTAATCCAGCTTTATGCGGATAACCATATGTCGGGAAAAGCTTATTGTTTAGATATGTTAAATAGTTTGTTCTAAATAAAATAATCAAAAAAATAACCGAAATTTCATTTCATCAATGCAAAATGTATGTCTCTCAATGCAAAATGTATGTCTCTCAATGTAATTGTAGTTGTCAAGAGAATAATTTATTTTTACAGTATATTCCTATTAAGGCATTAACGTTTTCATATCGTGTAAAAAAAAAAAAGTTTACTCCAAGGTTACTAGAGAAAAAAAAAATGGCTGGCTGGTTATTGCTGGTTGGTTGTCAAGGAACAAATTGCAAGCCAAAGAGGAAAAAAAAAAAAAAAAAAAAATTGCGGTACCAATTTCAGGTGCAACTTTTTCTTTCTCCTTAATTAATGGCTCAAAATCAAAATTGAATGTATCAAAAATGTGGGCATGGAATCGGACCAAGCACGATCTTACATTCCATATAAATAATCACCCAAGGGTTCAATTGACTCAAAAAAAAAATGGCTTTTTTTCTTCTTACTTTTTTTAGTTTAATTTATTTCACTTCTACATTCTTTTACTTCATATAAATATAATGTCCTTACAAATAAGTCCATTTTCAGTTGCTTCTAGCTTGCTTACATTATCATTAGCTGGAATTACATCTGGAGCAGTGCTAGGTGGTCTTGATACTCCTGTAACAAACACTAAAAATACGGACTCTTCATCAACTACTAAAGACTCTTCAAATACAGAAACAAGTAACAACGACGATGCCAGTGTTGATAATACAGATAAATCCCTGAAAACATCCAATAAAGAATCTAATAATGATAGTACAACTGCAAGTGGTACTTCTCAAGAGACAGATCAATGCAATCTACAATGTACCTTGAAAAGTAGTGAACTACTGGATACTACAATGGTTACAGTTACAGTTAGAGCTTCACGAAATTCCGAAAGCAGTCAACTAACGGGAGCTCGAACAACAACAGTTACCGAATCGGCTACTGAACCAGTGTCCACTTCTCAAACTGTACAAGTTACCAAAGTCACAAAAACCTATCTCGAAACCCAAACTACCCAAATTATTGAAACTATTCTCGGTGATCAAACCCAACAACAAGATTCAACTGTAGAAGTTGAAGTACAAACACGAACTAGTACATTAACTGTTGCAGTTACAGAAACCACATTAGTCACACAAACATTATTATATGTTGGTGGGATTCAATCCCAACAAGTAACAACGGTTACTTTGCAAGCAGCCAGCGAGGCTTCGCCAATTTCTGAAGATCTGGATACAACTTCAAGCAAGGGTATACAAACAACCACTATTTGGTGGACTCCATCTGCTGAAACACTGCTACAAGATGGTACTACAGTGACTGTCAGTGAGGGTAGTTTTGCAGTCACACCAGTTACGCAAAATGAATCAACTACAGTATGGTGGATTCCTACCACTGAAGGTGGTACTTCTACAGTTACGGTTAGTGGATACTCCAGATCAACATCGAGTGCCAATTCTAATCTGGCATCAAGTTCAACTCGATCAGGCAATAGTAGGGCTACAATTACAACCACTGACTCTAATGGATCCAGTATTGTTTGGATAGCAACTACAGGTACAGGATTTTCCTACCAGGATCCACTTGCTTCTTCTTCATCTGTTTCTACTAGAGGCACTTCAGGTGCGGTTAGATCAAGGGGATTTGAATTTTCTGATAGAGATCTTGCATGGAAGAAAACATTATTGATTAGTGGTCTCCTTACCATAAGTTTGTTTTTAAATATCTTATAAGTTTAGTAAATATATACATACAGTACATAGAAAGATAAAAGGAAGTAATATTTAATTATCCCCGAGGACGATCCTGTTGGTTATACAGTATATGAAAATTCGAACAAACTAGCCATAAGAAAAAAAAATATCATACAGCTAACTAATATAAGACATTAGCATATCACATCAATTAAGTAATAATAAAGGATACAGGTTCTAAAAGACACACTCCAATATCCATAATGTGTAATACTCAGTTCTAATAATTAGCTTGAACTAAGGTTTCCCTTGAGGCATTTGCCTATGTACAAGGAACATTTTCAATAAAATCTTCTTATTGTTCTTTCGCTCACCTAGGTTAAGCCTAAATATATAATTCTATATAAAAGTATGTCACACAATAATCCTTAAATGTATGCGTAGGTGGGAGTCGAATGGTTTAGATAGTCGTGTCTCTGTTCCGATCTCACTTATGAGTAACTAATTTCAGTGAGTAATATCGGTAGTGATCATCCGTGGCACATGTACAACATTGGATGAATACGTCTGGGACACACCCGATGACGCACTGACTTCAATTGCCCAGTATTCCTCTCATTGCTGGGGAAGTGAGCAACAAAAAACAAACGTGCACCACAATCACTGCGCCAACGCAAAAAAAAAAAAAAAACTTAAAAAACAGAGAGAAATACAAGAATCGGAATGTGTAACAATCAACAGAAAAAGAAAATTTTTCTTTTTGATAATGAGTCCCAATTTCAAACGCATCAAGATAAAGCACTCTTACAACCTTTAAAGATTTAACTTTTTCAATAATAAAAGAGAGATAAACAACAATAGTCATCTAAAATATGAATCAAAACGGTTTGTTTATACCATCAAACGGATCACCAAAAGTTCCAAGAGATACAGTGATACCGAGTAGCCTGATGAATTCTATGGATATTGACAGTGTCCCACTACAAAATTCGCCAGTATTTACAGCTCCAGGTTCTTTACCGGAAGTTTCCAAATTATTGGACACGAGACCCCGCATTATGGCCTTGAACTCTATCCCGTGGTCACGTAACCCTGTGTATCAATCGATAATATCTCAGTATGCGGATACCAATACTAATTTTTCCAGTAATCCAAAATTAATGAATGCAGAAACACGGGATCATTTAATCGGGTTAATGAGACAAGTTTTTGGTCGAACGTCAATTTTGTTTGCGCTTGATATTGAAGCTTGGGAATTAAATAGTAATATAGTCACCGAAATAGGGATTGCTATTTATGATCCACGAGATCAACAAGTTTCATTAATTCCTTCAACTATACAGATCCATATTAGAATTAAAGAACATTTAGAGAAGACAAACGGAAGGTATGTGCCTAATCATGCCCGGAATTTCAACGGAAATATAACTTATATAATGCCTCAAGCGGAAGCAGCATTGTTTACACAGACTCTAGTGGATTATTATTTTTGTAAGATACGACAACATGGATTTTCCACTTACTTGGTAGGACATAATTTGCAAGGTGATATCAAGTGGATGAATTCTATTGGGGTTGTGTTTCCTTTGGGATATAGTACTCTAGATACCAATCATTTGTTCAGGATCAATCATGGGAAAACCAATATTAGTTTGAAAAAAGCATTGAAAGCCGTTGAAATACCATATGCTTACTTACACAATGCCGGTAATGACGCATATTATACACTTTTACTTGCGATGAAGATATGTGATCCACAAGCAAGAGTAAGATATTCATTGGATGTCTACTCACCCTATTCAGAACAGCAACAATATAATTTCATGACACGAGAAGAGAGAAGAGCACGTAAAGAAGAGAAGAAAGCACAGAAAGAAACCAAGAGACAAGCTAGATTAGAGGCTGAGGCACGAGGTGAAGTATATGTGCCGCCTCCAAATCCAAATCAAACCCAAACCCAAGAGCAAGAACAAGCACAATTGAGTTCACCGAACAAGAAGAAAAAGTTACCTAAAGGTGCTACATGTGAAGCAATTGAACTAAGTAGTGCATCAGAAGCTGCATCTGCTATATTTGGATAATACTATTATCTTGGTCCATGATCAATCTTTCAAAATTTGTAGCTATATTTTGTAATTTCAATAACAACCCTGCTGCTAAACTCTTTAGCTTTTCATCAATTAATCGGTCCCATGATATAGATAACCAGCTGCGAATAAATACAATTTCATCATTGTAGTTCATAATCAAGAATTCGCTATCAGATATTTCAAATACCAATAAAAGACCCGTTATTATACTTTCAATTATTGGTACTTCCTCTAATGATATCTTTCGAATAATAGAACAGTCCAACACGATAACCTCTTTAACCATATCATTAATCTGTGTAGATGATGGATACGCACAGTGAAGTAACAAGTTTAAAGTTCGCAAATAATGGGCAATAAATACTGGGAATAATGCCCAATATCAATATTTCCTGCTTCATACCAGACATTAAGTAAGGGAAAAAGAAATTACTACCAATTATCTTATAAAAGTCGTTAATAACTGGAGTTTCAACTTGTGATTTGGTTGGTGTCTTAAGTCTTGCTGAAATTCTTACTAATTTACCAGCTCCCAATACTTCTTCTTGTGCAGTATTGGATGCATCTTCCATTAGTTGGTTTTGTAAATTTCTCAGTAGGTAATCAATATACTTGTTTCCTCCTTCAAGCAGAAGGTATCTACTATGTAAGTTTTCGGGTAACATTTTTGTTGGAAATTGAGTAGCCCTGAAAGATTTCGATATAGATTCATCATTAAAACCACGCAACTCTCTTGCTGCTAAAGCTGACGCCGATAATATCATGATCCTCTGCTGTAACGAATAATCCCCTGTTAAAAGTAATTTATACATGAATATAGTGACCTTGGGAATGACAACAATGACGGCCACTATATTAGCAAGTTGCAAGTCATGTAAATCTTTATCATCAAAATGATTGTCTAATGAAATTAATTGGGTTAAAAGATCTTCCAGGTAAAATTCAACCTCGGTTCCATTTTTAGCTTTTTGACGAAGTAAAGTTGGACCGTCGAATAAAGCTTTTCGTTGCATTTCATAAGCATTAGGTTTGTTAGTGTCAACAGTGAGATATTCCAATAAGTCCTTCACATAAATTGGATCAGGAATATTTGACTTTGGTGGTAAAGTTTCATCATCTGAATCATCATCGGAATCATCATCGGAATCATCATCGGAATCAAGTTGAAGGCTATCAACTTGGAGGGATATTTGTGATGGATCGTCTTGTCTCTGACAATGCTGCAAAACTTGCCAAGACTCTTCATCTGTTAGGCGAGTTGTTGCGAAAGCATCTTTGATTAAACTTGAATACACTTCTACTTCAGCAGATAGCTTAAATATTTTCTCTTCGCCATTCAATTCACAAACGTAATCAGCAAGAACAACACCCAATCCTTTGACATTGTTGGAAAACGACAGGAGTCTATTACTTATCGCATCTAAAAAAACTCTATTCTTTGGTAACTCTTTAGTAAAAGCCGATCCTTTTCGTCTCACTAAAAGCTGCAAAATCATAAAAGTTCTTGATTCCTGAATTGAAATTGGTTCATTTTTAATATAACTTGTTTCAGACCATTTTGTTAGTAGTTTGTAAGTCAATGTATCAAGCTTTGAATTTGAATAATTAGAAACTAAAGCCGCCACAAGTTGAATCAAGCATCTGTTTGAGCTTTGAACAACTGACTCCATGATATGTTCATCAATCTGTTCAAATGTAAACAAGAGAAGATTGTATAATCCCGTTAGATTAAACTCATTAATGGTATGAATAAGGAATTCTGTAAAAGCTTCTTTGTGAGTGCCCTCTTTGAAAACTTTTCATCAATTGGAATGAAATAATAAAGTATTGCCAGTGTTCTTTCTGAAAATAAACTTTACACACCTGGTTAAAAGAACCCGTGCCAAAATTGAATGCCGAGTGTAAAAGATTTCTATTTTAGAAGCTGGGATATCTGATTTATACAACAACATCAATGAGTTTGCCAAATACTCCACAAAATTTTCCGTAGACTTGAAAACATCATTTGAAATTTCAACTTGGGATATCAAGGTCGCTTCATTGGTAATGGATAATACCTTTCCTTTGAAAATAAGTTTATCTATTTCCTTGAGTTCAATCGGTTTTGCATTTCTTACTAAATTAACAACTAATTCTTCACTTTGAAATACGTCTTGTAAAAATTCGAGATACTGTTTCAAAAGTTGTAATTTATCATTTACCCCTTGAATAACAGAAATCCTATTTAGTAAGTTACCAATTCCAATCAAAGATTGGAATGTTTTCAATAATATATTCTTGGATTCCTTAGGAAGTTTAGTATAAATTTCTGGGATGGTGTAATCGAGTAATGCAATAATATATGGAAATGATGGATTATCTACATTACGTGATAAAACATCCTGTACTTGACCCAAAGATGGTTGGCTCTTCAATTGATCAATATCATTATTCATCCTTTAGTCCAGTAGGATTTCTGATCTTAACGTTATCCCACTAGAACTTTGGATCAGAAAAAAAAAAAAAAGAGAAAAATATAATCATCGTGTCATAAAACAGAAAAAAAAAAAAAAAAAAAAAAACTTCGATATTTTCCATAGATAATACTACTGTTTGCCTAATCTTTAATTTTCATTTTTCTTTTTCGAACAACTGAATGATAAAATCAATCCAAGGGATTATGGGGAAGAAGTCAAGTTATAACATGACTCCCAAGAGTCTTCAACCACAGAGAGTATTTAGTCTGAATCAAACAGTCTACGCGAAAAGGTATCCTGAATGGAATCGTCAACGTTCACACAAACAGTATAATTTTAAGACTGGTGGCTCTGATAATATAATTAAGGTGTCTGAACTCCCAAGATTTGTTTCGAAGGCTCCAGAACTTGTTTCAGAACGTTTACAAGAACTAAAGAACGAGGTTTCTGGAAGGAGCCTGCTCACGATTGAAGATTATTTTCAAAGCAACCATTTTGCATTCCAAGAAGAGAAACAAGAATCATCCTTGAAATTGTTGCGATATAGTATTGAGTTGATAAACTCAGGAAGACCTTTAATAGCCATGGACTGTGAACAGTATGAGAGGAACCTCTGGCAGTTACGGAAATTGGAATTGCAATTATGGAGAATTATGGAGAAAAAGTTCCAGAAATCAAGACATTTCATGTGGTGGTTCTGGAACATATAAACAAAAGGAACTCGAGATATGTTCCAGATAAGAAGGATTTTTTCATGGGAGGAACATCATTAGTGATGAGCCAAAATGATTCAAGACGATTTCTTCAAGGAATAATACAGAAATATATTGAGGAGAAGGATGGGATCTTGATATGCCACCAAGTATCATCTGAATTGAAATATTTCCGTAAGATTGGATTAACTTACCCTAGCAGTATAAAGACTCTTGATACATTAAACCTAAACCAAATAAGTAGATTAGGCGGTAATTCCTTATGGGCCACTTTAAGAATGCTTGGTATTCCATATGGTTATTTGCATAATGCAGGGAACGATGCTTATTACACGTTGTTGGCGGCCTTGGCATTATGTGATCCAGTAACCAGAGTGAAGAAGAATTTGGACATTTACTCTGAATCGCCATATAGAGGCAAAAAGGGTTCTCATAAGGATAATGCGGAGTATGTTGTAGTTGATGATGTTGCTTTGCTATTGAAGGATTTATAGAGTACAGTGATAGAGTCACTGAATTTGTGTAATATATTGCCCTCATACTGTAGTATACGAGTAAATTTTGGATTTCTTTTTTATTTGTTGTTGTCTCGGTTGCTTCTTTACAGATTTCTTTTTTTTTTTTTTTTTTTTTTTTGTTTATCTTTTCTGTTAATTTATTGATGAATATTAAATTGTTTTTTCTTCTTCCTTTCGACTCCTCAAATTAATTAAACCAACGATTTGATTTTCAATTTTTTTATTTTTTTCACTCTTTCTTTTTTATATTCTATATTCTATATTAATTAACTACTTTTCTTTTAGATTTTACTAAATTGTCATTATTTTCTCGTTACAGTGAATATACTCTTGTTTCAATTTGTTTGTTAAGAAACAATGACTCAGGATGATGACGAAACCACGTCATTATTATCAAGACGTCCGTCTCACATTTTTTTAGACACTCCGATAGGATCTTTTAAGGGACCAAATTCTTTACACAACTTTGCCAATTCATTCACTAGGGCCCAATCATTTGCCGCAAACAAGATTGATAACTCCATCAACAAGAAGAGATCGTTTTTTGTTACACCTGCATCTATTGGTGATCATCGACATGGAGGGGCAGTTATCGATGATGAGAACGAGCCAGATCAAAATTTTGATCCCGATCTAATGATCCCATCATACCGTGGTGAAAGATTGAGCATGGTTATGAATGATCTTCAAAATAGAAATCTGTTATTTATGAGTGGTGGGAATAATTTAGAACAGGTCATGACTCAAAATAATGACGTTTTTTATCACGACGATGTGGTCAATGCATTAAATGAAACGAGGTCAAGACAAAATTCAGCGTTTGGATCAAGTCCACAATTCAAACATAGATTGCATACTGCTCCTTCATTTTCCAGTTTCAGGTCATCGATTTCTGCTGCTACTACTCCTTCAATTTTCCAAGTAAGAAAAGTTGAGGATGAAGATGGAAATGTAGTGACCGTTTTGGCAGGTCAGTCTACAGCACCACAAACAATCTTTAATTCAGTTAATGTCTTAATTGGTGTGGGGTTATTGGCATTACCTGTTGGTATCATGAAGGCCGGTTGGGTATATGGGATTCCAATTTTACTCGTATGTGGATTAGCAACTTACTGGACTGCCACTTTGTTGTCTAAATCCATGGATACCGATGAAACAATCATGACATATGCAGATTTGGGTTACGTTGCATATGGTCCAATTGCTAAGGCCATTATTTGTGTACTCTTCACAATCGATTTATTGGGTGCCGGTGTTGCATTGATTGTATTATTTAGTGATTCATTATATGCATTGTTGGGTGATGATGAAGTTTGGACTAGTACAAGGTTCAAGCTTTTAAGTTTTCTTGTGTTAACTCCATTCACATTTATGCCATTACCTATCTTGTCTATTTTTTCATTATTAGGAATTATTTCTACCATTTCAATCACGGTCTTGGTTATGGTATGTGGTTTTCTCAAGCCTAATGCTCCAGGTTCATTATTAGACATCATGCCTACAAATCTTTTCCCAAAATCCTTTCTTAATCTTTTGTTGGCTGTTGGTATATTGATGGCACCGTTTGGTGGACATGCTATTTTTCCAAACTTAAAAACTGATATGAGACATCCTTATAAATTTACCAAAACGCTTGGTACCACTTACAGCATAACCATGATTACTGACACAACAATGGGTGTATTAGGGTTTTTGATGTTTGGTCAAAAATGTAATAATGAAATCACCGATAGCTTGTTGAAAACATCTGGATACCCTGTTTGGTGTTATCCATTAATCAGTGGATTAATTTGTATGATCCCATTAGCCAAAACTCCTTTGAATGCAAAGCCAATTATATCTACATTAGACGTTTTATTCGGGGTGTCAAATATAAGTACCAATAAATTTAGAGAAACTGTTAATACAATTGGTAGGTTCATAATTAGAATTGGAGTCAATGCTGTTTTTGTCATATTGGCCATATTATTCCCAGAATTTGATAAAATTATTGGTATTCTTGGTGCTTCAATTTGTTTCATCATTTGTATTATATTGCCATGTTTGTTTTACATCAAATTGTGCGGACCTAAGATTTATGGATTAGAGAAATTTTTGGTCTATTTTGCACTCATTGTTTCTATTATATTAGCCGCTCTTAGCACCGGAGCTGTTCTTTTAGATTAATAATTTCATTCAGTTCGGGTGGTTTCGTAGTACTAATTCCCGTCGGTTTATCGGATCGGCATTCCTAATTAGGAAATGGTATAAATTCATTTTGGAGTATGAGTAATATTCGATGATAACGAGCACAACACAAAAATGAATCTCATGGGGCACGAGCAGGTGGAGGTTTTTAGATTTGTTATTAGACCAATGAGATAAGAACTATATATCATTACATCAAAATATTTCATTTTTATCGCTTTCTTTTTTTAAAGTTTATCTTTTATAATTATTTTTTTTTTTTTATTATTATTATTAATATTTACTTTAGTTATTTGCATTCATATTGATTTATCAATACATAGACTTACATTAGAAACAACCATGTATATTCCTAAGAAGTATTTAGATGAAGATTGGGAACAAGTTGAATACTTGATCAAGAAATATCCTTTGGCTTCACTTATTACTACTGATAAGGATGGATCAATTATCGCCAATCACATTCCTTTCTTTCTTAATGAAGATAAAGCTACGGGAAAAAAATACTTAATTGCTCATATCTCTAAATCCAACCATCAAATTCCATCATTAATAGATTCAGATAATGTATTGGTGGTTTTCCAATCGGTTGATTCATATATTACTCCAAATCATTACCCAGGAAAACAAGAAACTCATAAATTTGTTCCTACTTGGGACTTTGCTGCAGCTCATATTAAAGGAAGTTCCAAAATAATTGATGATTTTGACTTTGTCAGAAATCAGCTTAATCATTTAACAAATCAACAAGAAGCAGGTAAAGGAGAAGATTCTTGGAAAGTATCGGATGCTCCTGAAGGATACTTGAAGGCCATGCAAAAGGCAATTACTGGTTTACAAATTGAGATTAAGTCTACCCAATGTAAGTATAAGTTTGAACAAGGTATGAAAGATCAGGAAATCAAAGGTGTTATTAAAGGTTTGAGTGAAGAAGGGAAAAATGAAATAGCCACACTTGTAGAAGAAACCAATATTAGAAAACAAACTTCAATTGCTTGATGTTAATAAAAGTTTGTATCATTTATATTTGATCCGTATACTAATAATAATACAATTATATATATATATATATTTGGTTTTGTTTTATGTAGTTGTTTTGGCAAATTTTCCATCTTACAAATCAGACTTAATCCCAATCTATGAAAATAAAAATTCAATGAAGGTTAATTTACAAATAGAATACCAGGAATATTAGAAATGACACAATTGTCCAATTTTATTAGTTTATTCATTTACTCATTATCTAATAAGGGTTGAATCTGGCACCACCTCTTCCACCTCTGAAACCACCTCTGCCTCTTCCTCCTCTACCACCTCTACCTCCTCTGAAGCCACCTCTTCCACCTCTACCTCTACCACCTCTTCCCCTTACATTAATACCAGGAATATTTGTTCTTTTAGCCAGAACCTTCAACTGACGTTCTCTGAAAGTAGATCCATCTAATGTTTCCACAGCTTTTTCAACAGATGCAGCATCCACAAACTCCAAATATGCAAAACCTTTGGCTTGTCCAGTGATTTTATCGGTCATGACTGTTACTCTATTAACAACACCAGCACTTGAAAAATGTTGTTGTAATTCCAATGGTGTGGTTCCATAATCAACATTACCAATGTATATAGATTTGGAATCAGAATCTCTTTTCTGTTCATCTGTTGGAAAACTAAGTCCATTACTACCTGATTCTGCATGCAATTGTTCTTTTAATCTAGCAGCTTCTTGCTCATATTGTTCCATTTTGGCTGAATAGTCTTGTCCATCAGTGCTTGTTGTTTGATCAACTTGTATTTGATCTGGGATTTGTTGGTTTTCAATAGGTACTTGATCTGACATAGTTGTATCTTATTATTTTATTAAAAGTATGTATCTATCTGTGAATAGTGACAATGATTACCAATGAAAGACTCGTGGTTAAGGATAATTAATTTGCTTCTGTATTATTTTTTTTTTTTTTTTTTTTTTTGCTTGTTTTTTTCGTCTGCATTGAATTGAATAAATTTTTCTTTTTTTTCTATTGATACTTGAGAAGGAGATTTCAGATGTTAGTGATACAAAACTGATGTCAAATATTTCTATTTAACTCAATTGATAGAAAACAATAATTAAAGATCATATGAACACGTTTGATTGTATCTTAATACGTAAAGATCTATATAAATGCAAATATAAATATTTTAGTTTCAAAAACAAGGTAGAATAAAATTAGCTTGCCACTTTTAATAGCCTGGAATATTTCTTTCTCGATTCAAAGTACTTCTAATATTTCCAATATCTCGAGGTAAAGTTGTACTTCCATTGTTACCATTAATACTATTTGTAGTCGATCCATAATCCGGTTTTCTTATCTTCTTCTTCCTCTTCATGTGATTCGGCAAAAGTGCATCGGTTTCATTTCGCAAAACATCAACATCGGTTTCATATCCTCTATCATAAGGAATATATTCATCGTCATCCGTCAATACACTCATGAATCCGGAATCTGCTCGTGGAGATTCCATATCATCCTTATCATTGTGTTTCTCTCTTCTACCTAGACAAAAGACCAATCCAATCATTACTCCACCAAATAATATCAAACCTAATATAACACCAGCACCAACACTCACCCAACCTAAATGCACATGCAAAAAATTGTCGTCCTTCTTTGGCTTGTCAAACCACGCAAGATTCAACGGCTTTTGGAGCAAAAAAACACAGGACAAATTCTCTGTGTCATTATTTCCTTTATAAAGTCGAGTACAACCATGATTCAATATACGAACTTCTTGATTTTTATTATATGATGATGTGATTGGTACATCCAATTTCCGTAATTGTAACATTACCTTATCAGTACTTGGTTTGTGATTACATACAAGACCACCTTCTGATAGATTTGTTCTAATCACTGAATCATTATATCCCGTACCATCAATACAATCTAAAATCTTGTGCACTTCTTCATTAGGTATCAAATGGAAATCGACAAAACGTAATAGGTCACTAAATGATTCAGTAATATTAAAATCGCTCAACGATTCAGAACTAGGAATCAACAATGAATAAGGCTTCTTGCCAATAATGGCATTTTTTATATTTGGATACATCTTTAAAATGTTCCAAAAGAAATGATTAGGGAAATTAGAGTCATATGTTGTGTTGATCAACTCTTCAATAGGGATTTCAAAAGCGTCGGCAAAAAGTACTTCATTTATAACATGAATAACACCTTGCAGGAACAATAGATCGGAATTAAATTGAACATCAAGTGCTGTGTCATTGTAGTACAAAATATTTGGATTCTGCAGAACAGAAGACTTCTCCATGAATACTAAATCATGGTTTAAATTGGTCAATTGCACTGTCGAATTGAAATCGGAATAAACTAATCCTTCAAGAAATAATCCCTTCATTAGTGATTGATGAACATTTGGATTGTTAAGTAAGTAATCCTGAACTAATCCCAAATTCGTCCACAAATTTTTATACTTCGTTGTTCCACATGGTAAGAAAATAGTATATCCCTGGTTGTTATCATCCAATGAATACAAATCAAAAGTATTGATATATTCCAATGTCTTCAAGCAACTTGTTCTATCGATATCAATACTCTCCAAATGCCTATGCACGGCTCCACTGGATATTAAATCTCCCAATGAATGTTTTAGATTTGTTGGTGCAGATATCTCCCCACTAGCAATGTAAATGGAACTGTCATTGGCAATATCTAAATAATTCAATATATGAACATCGTCATTCACAGTCACTTTTTCTTTCCCATGTGATGCCGATAATTTCAATTTATAACAGCCACCTATCCGCTTATTTGAACAAAGCCGTGTATTTAACAATACGTGCATATCATCTTGTAGATCAAAGGAAGAATTCACAAATTGATATAATAGGTTTTGTCTTGCACTGAAGGATTGTAATGACACGCTGTCAATTCTGACCTCGTCCGCATCAACATCAACATCGTCATCATCGTCATCATCAGCATCATCTCTGTCTTCAATGTTGAGGAACAATGTTTGTTCCACCCGTGATCCGTCTATCAAATAATCAAGCGACCTGAAATATAGTTCCTCAACAAAATTTGAATAATGCAATGCATATAATGCCTTTCGTGGAATCATTTCCACCGTTGGTATACCTAATTTTTCAAAAAATGATACATCCTCGTTGAAAATATGCACAGCTCCATTAGAAAAGACACGTGTATGGTCTGCAATTACACCATCCACTTCAACTTGGTGATTTTCCAATGTGAATTTATGCAGAACACCATACTTTGATTTCTTTGATGAGCCGGTATTGTTCTTACCTACCACCAAGTCTGAAAACATGAGATTTATCAACAAGTCGTATGCGTCGTACTTCACCTCCTTGATTGCATCTGCAGTTGCTGCATACATGTCTAGTTCGCCATTTGCAAGATAATAATTCAATTGAAGTTCGGACAAGGATTTTTCATAAGTTCGTTATTAGGTATCAAGATTGTCTTAGTACCATTGAAAAACTCTTCACATGATCTAGGGAGTGGAAAAGGTTTTTCTTTCTTTGGTTTCTTCTTCTTTTTCTTCTTTTTCTTATTTTTGTTTATGTTTATGCTATTACCTCTGCTTGATTTTGATTCCTGATCTGGATCCATAAACAATAATTCTAGGATTTTAGTAAATAAAGATATATCAGGATCTGAATTATTCATAAGTGCTTGACACACAGTTGGTTTAAGTGGCAATAAATGATCAACCCCTTGGATATATGAATACTGGTGCTTGGCATATATGTCTTCTTCAACTATACTAGCAACTTCATCAATCACATATTCTAAACTTTCCAAGTCGGGACTTATTCTAATCAGATAATTGGTATTGTCAATCTTGTACATGGTATCAAATACTCGTTCATCCTTATCCAAATCTCCCACTCGTAGTTTTTGATTCACCACATATCGAGTTAATTCATTATTTTCCCAATCAATATTAGTTTTACCAACAAATGCCAGATTTATTGGCGCTAACAAAGTCACGTTCTCCAATTCATTCAAATAAGGAATCATTCCTTGTCTCTGTAATACACGCAAGAAATATGAAAACTCGGGATCAGAAGACAATAGGTCGATAATGGTGGATGGCGTGGGTGTTGGTTCGGTGGATGATGACGAAGTGGTTGTTGATGTTGTGCTGGTAGTTGATAGGGACAGTGTATTATTTCCCATTACACTGATTGATAGATATAGAATTACCAACCATAGCATTTGGAGCATGGTTATCGTATTGTCAATGAATTAATGTTGTTTATCGGTTGCCTGGCCAAGGAACAAAAAAAAAAAGAAAAATAAAGCAACAGAGTTTTTCTATCAGTAGCGAGTAAGAAACAATAACACCCTCATTATGGGAATTATCCATTTGTACACGCCCAGAGTTGGTTTTGGCAACGCAAAAGAAAAATTTATCCTTCCATATCGCTGCCGTATGTGCAGAGTATCTAAAGAAATTGACTCAGACGTTTTTTTTTTCTTGGCACTTCTTAATTATTTTTTTATTTTTTTTTTTTTTTCTTTGGTGGTTAAGAAAAGATAATATAAACTTTCATATTTATCACAACAACAAGAAAAAGAAAGACATGTCACAATCGCTGGGTCTTGAAAGAATCGCTAGTATACAGGAACAACGTCTAGAAAGAAGAAGAACTATTGAGAGTGAGTTAGGCGTTGCTGAAGGACAGTCCATTTCCAGTGGTTTACCTGAGGGATTTAAATATGAAAAAGATCTCGAACCCCAAAATGTTTTTTTAATCAAAACTCAGAAATATTACTCTGTAATTCTTAACATTGTACATGGATCTATATGGGGGGTATTAGTTAGAAAGGGTTTAACTGTTTTGACGTCATACCACGGTGCCTATTTATCAGGTGTTATTTGGGCCAATTTTACTGCTTGTTTGGTGATGGGTTTAGCCATAGATGGTGAAAATCTTTGGATTAGACTTCTTGAAGAGGATGAATTTGGAGCAAAGGGTGTAATACCAGTCTATACAGGATTAACTACTGGATTTTGTGGAACTGCTTCATCATTTTCTTCAGCTATGCTTGAAGCATTTAATAAAGCTGCTGATACTGAGATTGGAGAGTATTATCATTATCCGAATGGTGCTTATGGTATAATGGAATTTCTTGCGGTAATGTTAGCTCAGTTTGGATTGTCAGTAATGGGATTTCACATAGGGAAACATTTGCTGGCCCTGGTGGATGCACACTTACCTCTGCTTGACAAACGAATGTATAAAACATTGGAACTTATTTCCATGGGTTTAGCTATAGCATTGGTAATCATTACCTGTGTTTTAATTGGTGTTAAAGATAATGGTGTATGGAGAAGTTGGACGTTTTCAATGTTGTTTGCCCCACCAGGTGCTATTATTAGATACTACTTGTCTAAATATTTAAATTCTAAAGTAACTAATTTTCCATTGGGAACATTTACTGCTAATATTTTAGGAAGTTTGTTGTTAGCAATATTCACGCTAATTGGAAGAGGTAAACTCCCAGGTGTCGATAGAAGAATTATGAATCACACTATGGGTTGTCATATCTTGAATGGACTTGATGATGGATTTTGCGGGGCATTGACAACCGTGAGTACATTTGTTGCTGAATTATTTGGTTTACGTACAGTTTTTAGTTATCGATATGGTACTGCATCCATCATGGTTGGTTTCGGGGTATTTATTTTAGTTCTCGGATCTTATAATTGGACAGTTGGCTTAACAGATCCGTATTGCAGTTGAGCAAATTAACAACGTAATATTTAGTTGTATAATAGTTAACACAGTAGTGTATAGAATGTTGAATTATAGATAGCGGTTAGCATATTAAAGACGCTTCCAACTGCCTCTTTGTAACTTGCATTACTAAAATAGAAATAACGTTTTTCATTTGGGCTTCGCATGATTTGTGTTCACTATTTGTCGAAATGTTTTGTGTATCATTACAAATCTCAGTGAGCAAATTATCATCAACCCAAATTAGGAAATGGTAATGAGCCAAATAAATTTGCTCAGATTACTAAGATCTCACTCAAATTTCCAATACACAGAAATCTTGTACATACATGTAGCTATAGTATCTAATGTTTCTAAGCGAATCATTCTTATTCTATTATTTTTCTTTTTTTTTCATTTATACAATTCGGTTTTCCTTTTTATCAGTCGTCAACTGTATTTTCTATTATATAAAAGGGCATTATTATTCCCCTATTAAAGATCCATTGAAAAAATAAACGATAAAAAATAAAAAAATAATAAATTTTAACTGCAAGTCCAATATCATCATCGTAAAATGTTTTCAAAAAGAAGTGTCACTTATAATGGTTTGGATTGTTTAGCTGATACATCCGATTCTCAGTACAAAGTGTACCACAAGCAACTGCAAGCAGAAATCAGTTGGGCAAGTCAAACTAAGTACGCTAAATATACTGTATATTTCGGAGTCGCTACAATTTTTGCTGCAACGGTTAAACATTTGTATTACAGATATAGAGATATCCAATATCGATCTAAGCAATCTTCGAACGCAGGTACTTCCCTAGTTGATGTGCTTACTTCGTATTGTCGTTATTTCGGATACAAGCAAGTTCCTAAGTGGTTGGTGTTCTTTTCTTTGCCAAATTCTGTTGGATCTGCCCTGTATATGTTTTTATCGTCCCTTTATTTATTCTGTTATTGTCTTGTCCCACATTTTTGGTATAGAGCTTGTGCTGGTTTTGGGTCCCCTCCGTTGGCTGTTAGAGCAGGCTTAATGGCTACAGCATTAACTCCCTTTATATATGTATTAGCAGGAAAATCCAATGCTATTACATTGTTAACTGGTATAAGCTACGAAAAACTCAATACTTTCCATCAATATGTTGGTGTTGCTGCTTTTGTATTGAGTATAATCCATACAATTCCATTTTTGCATCAAGCTTTGGTTGAAGGTGGATCAAGTCATCTTCATGAGAAATTTTCAAGTGACTTTTACTACTATAGTGGTATACCCCCATTCATTCTTTTGGGATTATTGTGTATCCTTTCCAAAGCTTGTATTAGAAAATATGTCTATGAATTGTTTCTCCATGCACATTGGATGATGGGTATTGCATATTTCGGTACTTTGATCTGGCACATTAATTCATCATTGAATGCTGATGACTATATGTGGGGTGCTTTAGCATTTTGGGCTGCTCAGATATTATACAGAATACTCATAAAAACTGCATTCAAACCAAATTCTATGTTCTTAAGACCAAGAGAAGCAAATTTGGAAAAAATAGGTGATGGTGTATATCAAGTTATGATTGAAAATACCAAAGGAATTAAATGGGAACCTGGTCAACATTGTTTTCTTAGATTTGTTGGTGTTAGAATCCTTGATAGTCATCCTTTTTCTATTGCTTCTATGGAAAATAACGGTAGTACAGGTATGAAGTTTATAATTAGAGCACAGAAGGGGTTAACTAAATCACTTTATAAAGAATTGGATAGACTGATTATTACAAACAAAAAAGTATTCATTGATGGACCATACGGTGGAACTTTCAGAGATGCTAGGGCATTTGAAAAAGTCGTTTTGGTATCTTCTGGTACTGGTGTTACTGCTACATTACCATTTTTGTCATATTTGTCATCTGGAGAAGAAGGTGCCATGGTAAAAAAGATTTCCTTTGTTTGGATTGTTCGACAATTAGAAGATGTAAACTGGGTCAAGTCTGAATTGTTGGAATGTCAAAAGTCAGCAGGAAATAAAATTGATATTAAGATCCATGTTGTTGGTGACGCTAAATCTAATAATGAGATGAACGGGGATTTTGAAAAGGAAATTGTTAGTGAATCTAGTGAATTTATGGAAAGTGAATTTTCCATAAGCTATGGTAAACCATCCGTGTCACAAATTTTGAAGTCGTTGATTGGAGGGTTTTATGCTAGAAACATGGTTGTTTGTTCTGGTAGTGATTCAATGAAACGTGAAGTTAGCAGTACAGTTTCTGAACTTCAAGCTTTAGTATTTAATAATGATCAGTATCAAACAAATGTCGAAGAGATTTACTTACATACTGAAAGTTTTTGTTGGTAGATAGGAAATTTTGTATACGAAAAATATCTATTAATTTGCATGAAAATTAGATAAAATCCTCACCGAAAAAGTAAAAGGGCTGAAATATCCTTAGAGGAAAAACTTTTTTGAGAAAAAAAAAAAAAAATCTTTAAATACACGATGTTTAGCTTGGTGGGGGTTAAGGAACAATTGTAATTTTTTTCCACCCAATAATTTATCCTTTCATTTCTCCTATTTTTAAGTGTTCATGGAAAAATCCCTCAATATGATACAATTATATATTTGTGATTTCTAATTTTAGTAGAAATTTAAAAATAAAATTTTTTTCTTTGTTGCAATCACACGAGTAAGGCTTAAACGTAAGATACTTTGGATTTACGGTAAATCTGTAATAATGAAAAAAATTTTTTTTTTCTTTATCATCTCATTAATTTATTAGATGAAATGAGATCTAATTTCAGCAAATAATTTCATTTGATATTTAGTTCAAGTTGTTTGAACTCAAAGCTCATATCATTAGTTTGAAGAAGTGGAGAAATAAAGAAAATTAAAACAAACTAACAAGAAAATAACTAATGACAAAATAATAAAATGAGACTCTATTATGCAGTACATAATCATTAAAGGAAATACTCCTCATACACACGGCGACACGGATTAAATATTCAATTTATCCTATAACGCATTCAAAATTCAATAAAAAAAATATTACCTGACTGCAAGAACACTACTTCCCCGCAGAAAATTTTTTCCTGAACAATATAGTATATTGTCACACACGTATACTCAAAGAAATTAATCTAAAGTTAACACAAAACGTATTACATGATCCGAATATAAGTTAATCACCAAATGGATTTACACTTCGATCTTACGAAAAATTATACAATACGGAAAACAATAGTATGGGCATTTTACACGTTATTATCTATAATTGTAACCTTGATAAAAAAAAAAAAAAATCCTGGTAAAACCACACTTAAATACCAATTTCACAGTCGGAAAATTTTTACTTTAGGTTTGTGAACCGGGGCGGGGCGAGAAGTGGATAAAATTTCTTCACCTGCACACATGTTCTGCCGCCTCGACTGTAAAGTAATTTCAATTTTTAGTCTAATTTAACACGAAAACCAATGAAAAAGCAAACAACAAACAAAAGAAAAATTTTTTTTATTATTATCAATTTTGTAACCTTGAGTATTTGACCCCACAAATTAAATGCAGCGCGGATAATTTAATTAATCCAGCCTTACCACGTAAGGGCTGAATGTTTGGTTTGTCCAATTTTAATCCGAGATTCAAGTTGTAAACAAATAATCTAACTTCTTAAATTTAATAAAGACCTTTTGAAAGAGTCCAATTTTATATGGCCTTGGAGAGAATGTCATTTGATGATAAAGGCTGTGAGCGAGTATGAATAATCACTAATTTTTAGTCCTCAAAACAGATAAGGCGGAAAAAATTTGTTCCAAGCCCTTGGTTTTGTGGTACATTTATTTCGGAACAAAATTGTCCTCCGGTTTATTTTACACAACAAATCTCAAATTTTTTTTTCCTGGTTCATTGTTGATTATTCCTACATTGTTAGAGCTGCGGAGAAATAATCAATTGTTAGGGAATTATTTTCGTAACTATTGGTAGAATTTTTTTTTTGTTGATAAATTGATTGTGGAATAAAGTAACGAAATGTGGATCTTTTTTTTTTTTTTATTTCTCTTTTGATATACACAAGTAAATACCTTGGGGTACCGCTTTGCAGAATACTATATTCCAGGCGATCTTTGAGATATATATTATACCTCGTAGCAAAAGCTATATTGTATGGTCATTCATAATTTTGAAGAAAGCAATGAAGATACAAATATTTTTGGAATCTAGCTATAACAAAACACAAATTTTGGGTGGTTTATAAAACATTAGTCTTTGCATTGTTGTTGGCCAAGAAAGTATTGTGTAGTTTATGGAGAATTAGTTGTGTTAGTTTTGTGCCGTGTATCACTGTAAAGCAGCAATTTTTTTTTTTTTTTTATTTTTCTTTTCTGTACAGTAGCTCTTGTGAAATACGTTTGAAATTTGGGTTATGAATTCCTTTTTCTTTTTTTTTTTTTTTGTATTACCTTAGGTTATAATGCATTCAATTTTTGATTTATGGAGTGGAGAGAGAGGGAGAGAGAGGGGACATAATGTATTTAAAATGGATTCGGATTATCATCCAAAAATTTAATTGCAATAGTTTTGAGAAATCTATAAATACTGATATAATTTCCCCTTCAAAATTTGTAACTGGAATCATTTTTTTATTTCATCATTACTACTTACTCATTAACATTACATAATAAAACAATAATCATAAGAGTTATAAAATGGGTTTTAAAGATAGTGAATTGGTAAAAAAATACATCAACATTGATGAAAAAGGAGCTGGTTCTGCCAAAATGGCCATTTTGTTTGGTTTGTTAGCAACATTTGGTGGGTTCTTATTTGGGTATGATACCGGTACTATTTCTGGTGTTATGGCCATGCCATATGTTAAGGAACACTTTCCTGACAACAAAACTTCTTTTACTTCCGGTGAAAGTTCCCTTATCGTTTCTATTTTATCCGTTGGTACCTTTTGTGGGTCATTGGGAGCCCCACTTTTCTCCGATAGAATTGGTCGTCGTTGGACCATGATTTTGTCTACTTTAATTGTGTTTAATTTGGGTGTTGTTTTACAAACTGCTGCTAGTGATAAAAAATTATTAATTGCTGGTAGAGCTATTGCTGGTTTGGGTGTTGGTTTAATTAGTTCGGTTGTACCAACTTTTATTTCTGAAACTGCTCCTAAATGGATTAGAGGTTCTATTGTCAGTACTTATCAATTTATGATCACTATTGGTCTTTTGGTTGCTGCTTGTGCTAATAAAGGTACTTCCAATAGAAATGATTCTGGTTCTTATAGAATTCCAATCGGTATCCAATTGGCTTGGGGTTTATTACTTGGTATTGGATTTTATTTTGCACCTGATACTCCACGTTTCTGGATTTCCATGTCTAAGGAAGAAAAAGCTAAAGAATCATTGTCAAGATTAAGATCTTTGTCTACTGATCATCCAGATTTAATTGATGAATATGAAGAAATTAAAGCTAATTTTGAATATGAAAGTCAATTTGGTAATGCTTCATGGTTACAAGTTTTCAAAAATGTCAATAGACAACATAGAAGATTATTCACTGGTTGTGCTATTCAATCCCTTCAACAACTTACTGGTATTAATTTTATTTTTTATTTTGGTACACAATTCTTTGAACGTTCTGGTATCAGTGATCCATTCCTTATTCAACTTGCCACTAACATTGTCAATGTTGGTCTGACTGTTCCAGGTATTATTTTGGTTGAAACTTGGGGTAGACGTAAATTGATGTTATTTGGTAGTATTGTTATGGCTGTTTCTCAATTGATAGTTGCTATTGTTGGTGTTGCTCAACCACATGCACATGCTGCTAACCAAACTTTGGTTGCATTTAGTTGTATTTTCATTGCCGGATTTGCTTGTTCTTGGGGTCCATTGGCTTGGGCTATTTGTAGTGAAAATTTTTCATTAAATGTCAGACAAAAGAGTATTGCTGTCACTACTGCCTTCAACTGGCTTTTCAATTTTGCTATTGCTTATGCTACTCCATATATGGTTGATTCTGGTCCAGGTAACGCTAATTTGGGTAGTAAAGTGTTTTTTATTTGGGGTGGTTGTAATGTCATTGGTGGAATTTTCATTTATTTGATGGTTTTCGAAGCTAAAGGTTTAAGTTTGGAACAAGTTGATGAAATGTATATGAAGGTTGACCATGCTTGGCAATCCAAAGGATTTGTTCCTTCTGTTCATGCTTTTACAGACGAAACTACTGGTGTCCACCGTCTTTCTTCTGAAATCAAAGATGACGTTGCTCATGTTGAAGAAGATTCAGTCTAATTCAACAAGAATTATTCTACTGTTCAATTCTTTTCTTTATTTTACTTTTACTTTTATTATTAAGTCCTATAGTTTATAGTTTATAGGTTTTTGTTTTAAATTGAATTATTCTATAAATAATGTTATAATGATCATTTTAATTAAGGAATATTTTATTGTAACAAATGTACAACCTTAACAAAGGAGAAAACAAATAAAGTTAAGAGGAAATAACATATAACTTTACTTTATTCTTAAGAAAGTGATATACAGAACTACTAGTACAGTATTGCATGGCTTTGTTGAAGAAAAAATGTATGACCACTTGTCGGTGTTTTTTCAGAAAAATAAAAAAGGGAGTGAGAATCTCAGGAACATTCTATACTTAGTAGAACAATTCACACGACCTGCGTGGGATTTTTTTTTTTTTTTTTTTTTAGAGTATTAATAAAAGGATAATTTTCGCAAAATAATCCATGAAGTACACCAGTATAGAAAGAATTCTATTTCAAGTAACCGTAATCAATTACCCCGTATTCTGTTTATTGAATATTTGAATTTTTTTTGTTTTTTTTGTGTTTTCATTATCAAAATTCTATTGTCCATTTACTTTGAATTCTAATAGTATCACAAATAGTTTATTCAAATTTACTCAACCTATACCACAAACATGTCAACCATTTCATCAGAAACACAGCAAGATAAAACTACTAGCAATACTGATGGGATCTTCTCCTACATATTCAATGATAATGATTCTTCATTTGGGTATATTAAGTCCCATCATATCCTTATATTCATCCTAGTGGTTGCTTGTCTATTATTATTTCATTTCAGACATAAAATAGTGGCAAGAATTGAAAGATACAGATCTGAGAGAAGACTTAACGCCGGTTACTATAGTAATTTGGAATCATTTGAAGATGATGTGGCAAGTGGATTAACTAGTAGTAATTTTGATTTGGAGGCTAATAATATATCTACTGGCGATTCTAGAGCTGGATTATCCGAATATGCTAAATTAGAAATCAAGAAAATCATGGAACAAAAAAATATCAGTTTTGATGAAGCACGCTTGGAATTTACCAAAAACAAATTAAATCAAAACAATATAGACGACCAAGGCGTTCCAAAAGATCCCAAATTAGTTACCTTTTAGGAGTACATGTACATGTACGTGAGTTTTAACACGTGTACATGTAAGGTTCAAGATTTTTTTTTTTTTATTGATTTTATTATTTCTTCAAACAGAATACATTGAGTGTAGTTTTATATTAGAATGTATCAGATTTTTAGATAGTCAGGCTTCAATTTATCTTTAATTAATGTAAATCATTTTCAATAAAAGAATGACTTGGATTTGATTTGAGTACCTGATTTTATATTCATCACAAAGTACAAGTATTTGTGGTCTGGTTTCTTTAAATGTTGCATTTTATACAGTAGGACTAGGGTGCATGAAAATAGAAAAGTGAATACCGTGTTACTGTGAAGGAACAATTGACTTGTCGTAAGTTGGATTTTACGCCGGTGAAACTACGGCTCTAATTGATTCTTCTACAGTACTCTTGAGTGATTTGTTTTTACTACTTCTATCGTCTAAATGTACTTACTGTACATACTTTATGTCTTGTACAATATATCAACAGATTATCAACATATTTATTTTGGCATGTCACGTGTATATTCTTCTTCCAGTTTGGTAGTAGTTTCCAACTGGCGCGTTTGTGTAACGAAAGAAAAAGTTCGTCAAAGATCAGATTTGTTTGTAATTTTATTTTTGTGATTTGTTTACTATTCAACTTTTCAAGGGAATTAATTGGAATCGACCAACAGAATATTTCAATGATTTGTTTTTATCGTTAAAATTAACAGCTGAAATAGTTAATGTTGTTGCTTTAGACTCTTTTACAATAATAAAGAAGCAAACCGTACATTAACTAAGGGAAAGCGAGAAAAAGAACATTCCTTGACATCTATTGGGTACTTGTTTCAATTTTTGTGTTATTTTTTAGTGAATATTTCATTCTCTTATAAAGTACCAATTTTTTTCTTCCCAAAATCTGAACTTGTTTCAAACCATCATCCCCACCAATCAACTGACCCACATCTGACAACTCCATATATATATATATATATATATATATCCATTCGTTTATTTTCATTCATTATCTCTTTCTATTAGGGCATTGCAAGTGAGATTCAAATAGTCAACACGATGGTCACATCAAAGCCTAAGAGAAATAAAAACAAACAAAACAATTCACATACAAGAGATGAGATTGTCACAATTAATCCACTTCATTCTGTTTTTGATTGTACAGAAAGTATTACAACACAGGAGACATCAATAGAAGATTGGAAATCTATTTTCCCCAAGCTGCCATGTTTACTGAGTATGATGATATATTATTTGAACAAGTCATAACAATGGTATATCGAAATCTAAAAACAGGAAAAATATCCACTAAATCAATAACAAAATTTGGTATTTCAACATATGATAACATGAGATTGAATCATAGTTCACGATTTTGGCCGGCTTGTGAGAACTTGTTATTAAAGTATCAAAAATCAAACGTCAGACGATCACTTGCAATTTCAAATTTGAAAAATTCTAATAAATTATTAAACCATACAGGTGATCTAGCCGTAGAAAAGCGTCTTGCCAATTGGGATGAAACCGATGCTGGGAATTTGGCCAATCATATGAAACTAATGCAGGGCAAGTCACCTGAAAAAATTGGAATGAAATTGTTGGAACTTGGAGTTTTACAGCAACATCACATGAATTCATACTGCATGGATGTTATATACGATAATTCTTCACCATTATCAACTAGAGATAAAATTGAAGAGAATAATAGGTTGGTTTATTTACTAGGTGAGCAATTAGACCATTTATTCGATCCATTGTTGGAATATTCTCCCGAGAAGTTATCGTTTGTTTATATTCCGCCAAAGGAAATAATTAACCCCAAGGTCGCCCCAACCAAATTGATCAATTCAATTATTGATGAATTAATATCAGTGCAAGGTAATTTTACCTGGAAATTAGTTGATTTTCTACAAAATTTTGTTGTTCCATTACGTGCCAGTGTCTTAAGTTCAAATGAATCATCCAGTGGGATAACAAAAGTAAACCAAGTTTTTCCTCCCACTATTGATGAAATTACAAGAATAAACCGAATACTAAATGAAGCTTTATTAACTGCGAAGTCAATCAATTATGTTGAAGTTTTAAATGCCGTCGGTAATATTCTACCATATTTTTATAAGCCATTTGTGCGTCATGAAGCCAACCTCAAGGATTTCTATTCAAAGTTGTGTAAATTTGCATCTAATAACAAAAGTAATGTATTTGATAATCCCAATATTAACAAGAATGGTTATTCCTTGAGAGAAATAGACGGATAGTTACTGGGTCATTGATGGAATTACCAAAATTAAAGTTAATTCTCAACAGATTATATGAAACAATCAAATCAGAGGAATTAAAAGCTCACAATTTTGAGTATATTGATAGTGATAGTGCAGCTTTAGAAATGTATTACGAGTCTGCAATTCAAGTTATTGATGCATTTGGTGGCCAAATTGACGAAGAAGATGAATTAGTTAGAGAAAGAGAACTAAAACAAAGAATATTCACTCCTACGGGAAAAATACTTACTGAACTAGCTACAAACTGGCCCGCAGAATTACAATATGGATGGTTAGGAAGAAAAGTTATTGGAATTTATGAATTACGTAACGTCAAGGCTGAATTATCCCATGCATCAGATATATTAATCATTTTCTCCGACCATTTATTATTCTTAACAATTGTTGATAATCAGAAATATTTGGAAGAGGAATATACAGATGGAATAATTAAAAAGATTTCAGTCAGCGATGCGCTAATGCATTCGTTGGTTAATGAAAAACCATTACCCAATTTGGAATCATTTCCTGCTATGGAAGTCAAAGCATGGTGTAATATTGAAGATGTTATAGCTAGTGGGTATACCACATCTGGAAGTGACGATGGTGTAAAATCTGAATATATCAGATTTTTGAATACTTCATCAACTGGGTTTAAATCATTGACCTGTAAAACGCATTTCACGAGAAAATACCAACTTGAACATTGCAAATCCAGAACAATTATCGATTTAATTAATAAGGCCAGATTACTACACAAAAGTTCACCATTCCATCTATTCAAAGTTACGGACGATAAACTCAACGTTTATTATACAGCACATGATAAATCAGTATATGAGAACGAAATCTCACAATCTCCATTTGTGTTGTTTTTAAATTTGAAAATTGATGTTCCCGAATATTTCAAAATGAATCCAAATTTGCAATTGTTGTTACAAGCTTCGTTTATAGATGATAACAAGATTCAAATAACAGGTTATGAAAAGTCATCTAGACAACAATTGAATGAATTTGTCAGTGAAGATCAGTTTCAAGAGTTTTTGCAAATGAAAGTCTGTGACACTTTCTAATATTTTCAGAACATATAATAATATAACCAAAAATTTGATCAGATCAAATGCTAGTGATCTTAGATTTATTTCCAAGCATTGTACCAATCCCGAGGAAGAAATTAAATTATTGCATCAAAAGAATTACACGGATAAAGCACCACATCAGAAACAACTGCAAAAACAAAATGGCCATCATCAGATCAAATCATCGGAGCCAGTAGTAATTCATGAGATTTACATGGATAGAGTCGAAGTTCCTTTGAATCCTGAGCCGGAAATTAGCAAAAATCCAATAAAAAACGGAAATCTATATGTGATCTTTTTTAAATAGGAAAGAAAAGGTTACACCAGCAGTTATAACACATCC